>OU898280.1:113476735-113584516 GCA_918026665.1 Diabrotica balteata | reverse complement strand
GTTTCTATTGATGTGGCCCTTTTAAAGGGTTTTTTAAATAAATATACCCATTTACAAAGACTCAACCTCATTCTGTTAATATTTATAATTTCATTTACTTGCAATGTTCCGTTGCCAAAACAAGTCATTAAACTTGTATTATTCCGTTGTCAAACAACTTCAATCATCAGCTTTATATAACTTTGAACTTATAAACTAATAAGAATTTTTTTTTTTAAATTAGTAATGGTTCCAATAAATTTTTTAAGCGTTTATGACCATACTTTTTAATAAATGAGAAGCAAATCCTAGAAAAGGAATTCTAATGTTTCTATAAAAAGCATGTACTGACTTTTAGGCAACTACTGCCATTTCTAATATGCCTCACTGTATGTCTAATCTCTTCAATTACTCATTTTTTAAACTGCTGAGCTATCTTACTAGAGTACTATTGGGTAGCGGGTAAATACTCTTAATCGATCCCGGTAGAGAATAGGTTTACTTGCTCTCAGATTCTTACTTAGTAAAATCATGTCCAATCATTTAATCCTTTAAAATTTTATTTATCTCTTTCCTTTCCGTCCTTGGTGACACGCAGGAGCAATCATCAGTACCAGCTTAAAGTGCAAAGATAATAATCATTAATCGGCTTAATACTTTGATACTGGATTACCACAAGTATGGCTGTAGCAGTTTGAATGTTTGTGGTACTACTATGAGGAAGGACATTTAAAACCACAGTATACGAATTTTTTAAAACGGTTATTACGGCAATAAACTGGGCTAATAAAAACTTTAACAGTCGGTATAAAAGGATACACACAATCAATGGTAGGTCTTCCCATGTCGACAGCCTAGCAATATATCCTGCGACCTAAAAAAGAAACATGTCCTCAATACCTAGGCATCTAAACTTGGAAGTTAAAAAGTAGGTACAGGGCGGAAAACATTGTTAAGAGGGATAAAAAGGTTAAATAATGATTATTAGTAAGTGATAATTGTCCATTACAGATGAGGTTGCTTCTGTAATATGTGGGATACAGTGAAGGTTCTAAATATTCTACATGAATGCTTTGCACCGGACTGGACCGGAATGCTCCTAAACAGAGTATAAGGGAAGTATTGTGGACTACATTTGGTAAACGTAGTATTGATTTACTTGATGACATGTAGAGAAGACTACCATGTCAAGTTTGGAGCGAATAAGAGGTCATATATTTTTAGTATGGTCATCGGCTATTCAACTATGTGATTTAAGGAGCTTCATTTTTTGAAGGCAGCTACCCTTAAGTTCTCGAATGAGTGGTCTCCAGAAAGTTTTTTTTATCGAAAATAATCCCAAGAAGCTTTATCTGATCTACTACTTGGAGAAAATTTTTATTAAGAGTAGTGGTTGGAGATTGCGTGTTTTGTCTTCTGGTAAAATAAAAAACTTTGGATTTGGATGGGGAGAAGTTATGGCCGGATTGGCCCAGTTGTTGATTTTACTTAGCGTGTTTTGTAATAAAGTATTTGTGCTGAATGTGACCTTTTCATGACAGAATAATATTATGTCGTCAGCATATTATATTCCTTATTGTACTGGGCCATTTATAAATAAACTAAAATTGTTAGTACTAAGGAGAAATAGTGTGCTGCTTAGGACAGACCATTGTGCGACACCGTTTGTAGTTGTGTGTAGTGAGCAACTTTTGCCATTAGTAATTACTGTAAAGTATCGCTATGGGAGAACATTTTTTATAAACAAATATATATTACCGGATAGCTTGTTCTGGTTTAGCTTGTTTAATATTACATACATCGGTATAGAGTCAAATGCGCTTTCGAGGTCAAGGGAGATAGCAATGACTTCAATTTTGTTAGTATAACCCAGTCACAATTAATGATGCAGAAGTACAAGATTGTCCACATGGTGCATAGATTTCATCTGATAGCCTGATTGAAATTGGTTAGGATTTATTTTGTTTAAGGTACCCAAAGAATCTTTTAATAACCATTTTTTCTAGAAGTTTACCGAATGTACAAATGAAAGAGATTGGCCTAATGAGTTTAGCGTGTCTAGAGATTGATTTCCTTTTTTGATAGGAATTTTTAAGGATTATTTTCATAGTGATGGGAATTTTTGGAAAGACCAATTCTGTTGTTGAACAGTTGGAGTATTTTCTTGTATATATTTTGGTTAAGGTTTTCTAAAAAGATAGAGGGAATATCGTCAGGGCTTCCAGCTGAGCTTTTTGTCGAAAAATTTCATCGTTTAGTTCTTAGAAACTGAAAGGTTTGTTAATGGGATGATTAATATTGCAAGTTTTTTTGAGTAGCATCAATTTCGTTAAGTATGTGGATTAGTAGGATTATTTGATTTATTGAGATAATGTTGGGAAAGCATATCACTGATTTGTTGGTTATCTGTAATTATTTTGTCCTGAATGGTGAGAGCTATAATTTTTTATGGAGTCTATGGTGTCTGGTGTCCTTTTATTCTCTTTATTTTTGATCATACTGAGTCGATGGGGTATAATAGAGGCTGGTTAAATGATTCCATGAATTCCATTTATTTACTATTTTTTATTATGCGTTTTGTTTTTGCTTTAAGCCTCTTAAAATCTATTAAGTCAGCTAGAGTGCGAGATTTTCGAAATTTGTTTTAAAGCTCTTTTGCTTTCTTGAATTGCTGTTTTGTGAGTAATTTTACCAGGGAACGTGTTTTTTTATTGGGTTAGTTTTGTATTTAGCGATCAATCTTCTCTGCAAACGAAATTGTGCAATCTTGTTTATGTGTTCGTCTATATTATTTTGATATTTGAGTACATCTGCGCCTCCTTTTACAGTTAGGTTGAAGAGTTCCCAATTAGCATCTGAGATTTTCCATCTCGTTTTTGTGTATATTCCGGTTTTAATGCATTGTTGGTAATGATAATGGAAAAATGATTGTTATCAAATACGCTGTCTAGAGTATGCCAAGTTGGTAACGGGTGTATATTGGGATCACATAAGCTTAAGCCTATTGATGAGAAGCTTGCTGACTGAATATAAAAGTATGTACTCTTTTCTTTATTTATTAAGTTAATATCAGTACTATTAATGACATTTTGAACTATTTTACCTTTACCTATGTATTTTTGGAGCCCCACATACTGTTGTGTGCATTAAAATCTTTAACCATATTAAATGGGCCAGAAATTTGAGATATTAGGTAGTCTAATTCAGTGCTTGTCAATATATAAACGTAGGAGTTTACAAAAATACAAAAGTTTTTTGATGAAAGTTGTGTGTTTCTGTGAAGTTTGTTTGTTGTAACCTAATATAGTCAGGATTGGTTTCGGAAATAAGTTTTTGTATGCGTGCCAGGCGAGGATAGGATGCATCGCAGTTCCATTGGATAATTATAAATATGTTAATAAAAATATATTTGAGATGTCTGTAAGTTTTGAGATATGACAGGGATGTACTCATTAGTTGTTTCGTGTGAGCAGTCAAGATTGGATAATTTTGTAGAATTACCCATTAAGAGTTCGGTTTTGTCTTTAAATTTTTTTATAAGACGAGGTAACATATTTTTGGTTGATTTCTTAATAAGGTTGTGATAGAATTAGTATACCGTAGCTATAAGTGATTTGATGTCTGGTGTGAATTTTAATGCTTTTGCGTATGGATTACTACTACCGTAACACTTTTCAAAAAGAGCAATTATGTTATCTACTGGGATTATGAGAATTTGTGGAGTTTTCTTTATCAAGTTTAATGTATGGTGTTTTTGACATTTGGATGGCACTTAAGTCACAATTTGATCTTTTAAATTTTTTCTTGCTTTGTGGTTTGGAAAACCCGGCATGTATATTAGTTTGTTCACTATGAGTAGGTTCTTGAGTTATGCTAGCTCTGTTGCTAATAAAATAAAGTTCTGAGTGTGTACGTTCTTAGTATGTTTGTGTATCTGTCATATGTTAAATTGGTTATTCGAATGAGTAGTTGTTATTTGAGAATGTAAGTGGTATAATAATGACTGAAGGAGATATCTCTGTTGGTCTGAAAGGTACAGTGTTGGTTTTTGGGCTTTTTTCAGTAGACCACGGGATTCGACTCTTAAGGAAGAAAAAAAGAGATGAGAACACTAAATTGTTTGGTTAGAAGAGGGGACAATCTAAGAGGACATTGTGCAATTTGAAGCGACATGCCCTGATCGTTTACGAGACGAAACATTTCCATTTTGGTCAGTAGAAAGAAATATGGCGGTTCTCTATTAACTTTGAAAGAGAGAACAGAGAGAGGCAGCTAAAAAGATTCGGAGGGCAGAAATAACATATAAACTTGTCTTCTAAATCTGAGGATATGTGAGAATTTTCCCCCAGTAATGCCTGTTTTAAAAAATAATACTTGTAAAGCAATTATTAGACCTAGGCTTTTTACAGCGGTCTTGATAATTTTACGTGGGATACACGGGGAGACATTGGATATTAAGATTCTCTTAGTAGGAGAAACGAGTTTACGTTTCTTTAAAAGTTAGTGATTTGTATGGTAGGATGAGATTTTACAGGTTCATCTACTATGTTTTTTACATTAAACATTAAACTTGTCATTTCTAACTATTTATAATTATTAAACTAATACTAATTATGACACAAAATTTGGAAAATTGTGGAGAAATTTAAAATTAATATTTACACTTTGACAGTTATTTGAAACTTTATTAAATATTTAATAATAAGTATAAAGACAAAACACCCATAGCACGTATAACTGTATTTCGAATTAATTATAATATTATGAAAAGTGGACATGTATAAGAATCCCAAAAAGTGGTTGCCCTGGTATTCGAAAGGAAACAAACATTGAAATTTTGTTTGTCGATGATTGAGGATCTTTATAAAGCTGCTAGAATGACCGTAACCAAAATCAAATTAGTTAAACAACTGCTTGATAAAAGATAAAAAAAAAAAATGTTACCTATCCAATAAAACCACGCGTAAGTATTAAATCTAGATAAATAACGTAGCACTAAATGAAATCAATGAAACTCATAACAAAACAAAAATAAATGCAAGCCTTCAGAAGTGGACAACCCCGATAACAGAAAAACGAACATCCAAAATAAGTACAAAATTACCAAAGATGTTGAAACAAACAAAAAGTTCTTCTGAGACAAAACAAAAGAGATACTGCAGAATTTATTCGAAGTCTCAAATGCGCCTAACCGAAACTAGGAAAGAAAACATAATAACCATTAGAAATTAACAAGGACAAACAAGAAAGTAAAAGATCTAGATATAGCAAACTTAATTGAAAAGTTTTATGCATGCTGTAAGCGGTATCGTAGAGAACCCCTTAAACCAGAACTTGAAAAGGCCAATAACAAATGTAAACCCAGAAGTGACGCCCGAAATAAGCCAAGAAAAAATAGAAAGAGCAGTAAATACTACTAAGTACTAATAAACTAATTTATATTCACCAACGTATAAGGAATTTAAAAAGATTATTATAAACAGGTTAACAATTAAATTTGACAGATATTAACCAGTAAAACAAGCCGGATTTAGAAAATGATACAGCATTTGTGACTATCCATATACCTTGAAAATTCTAATGGAAAACATTAACGAATATAATCTCCCATTATGTCTGGCTTTTATGGATTATGAAAATCGTTTGATAGCGTAAAACTGTGAGCAATAGAAGAAGCGTTAGTCAACAACATTGACTTCAGGTACAGAATATTAATACATAATATTTACGAATACAAGAGCTGAAATGATAGTGACGTAGGGAAGTCGAAATCGAAACAAGACTAGTAAAAATCAAAACCGAGGCCTAGGCGAGAGCAGCGTGAGCAGCGCATAATATATCCAAACTTATTTACTGTTGCCGTAGAAGATATTTTTAAGTCAAAAGACTGTGAAAATAAGGGAATGCATAATAACAGAAGATACTTAAACCATACTATATACACAAGTAATGTAGTACTAATAGCCAACACGTGAAATGCACTGAATACGATGATTGTAATTGAAACTAATGTCAAACAGTGATGACAAACCTAAGATAAAACATCCAAGGACAGAGAGTTGAACACTAAAGATTAATATACATAGCTGGGTCAAAAGTCAAGGTAAAGCAAAGAAAATCAGGCTACCGAAATAAAGAGGATTGTGTAAAAATGTACCTCAACGACTGCGAACCAAAGTGTTTAATTTCTGTACCCTACCTGTACTTACATATGGAGCTCAAAATGGGACATTTACTAAAATAAAACTCAAAAAGAATCGGAAAAACTCAGAGAGCTCTGGAACGACAAATGCAGGTATCCTCTCTCAACAAGACCATAAACCAATGAAAATATTATGTGGATGATACAAAGGAACGTTTCAAGAATGTCCGATGAAAATAAAGCAGTAGGGAATTTGGCTGTCATAATGAAAGCCAAAAGACCACAAGGAAGACCCACAAATGCGCCTGAGCAAACGATATTAAAAAAGAACAGTCCTGACCAATTATGGAAACGTCCTACAAACAACCAGACATGAATGGCGAGAATTAGGTGGTAGGTCTCTATATTCGGCACTTCCAATCAGAAAAAGCCCACATAATATATATAATATATATATATATATATATAACTATATATATAATATAATATATATATATGTATATAAAATATATAAATAAATTAATATAATATACTAGAGATATATATAAAATATAACTATATATATAAATATATATATATATATATATACTTATATAACAAAGATATAGAGCAAGAAAAGCGGAAGTACTTGTGACTAAGTTAGGAAAAAAAGATACAGAGTGGCCGCAAAAGTCTGGAAACGGCTAATTATCTCGTAAATTACCAGACATATTTATACAAAATTTGAGGTACGCCTATTTTGGGATACGGAGATTCCATATTTGGTATTTGCAATATTGCCAGATTTTCAGTTTCTCTTATATTACTAGTAACTTTGGTTTTTCAAATGCATCACCCTATATATTCAGTCATTATTGGAATCTCCTATTAAACACGAGTTCAACCATATGTAACAATTATGATTTTATGTAGTCTGGAAGGTCTTAAATACATAAAACCGAAGTCTGGCAACGCCTAAATTGTTTCAATACATTTTTTAATACTATCTATTTTTAAATACATTAAAACGTAACAATTGATAGTTTAGTATATTTTTAACATAATAGTTACGTTATTAAGTGTTCAAAATGTGTTCCATTTGTGAGTTGACAGCACTCTAATCGATGGTAGAATGGCATCTACCACATTTCTCCATGATTGTCTAGAAATTATTCGAGATTCATCGATAATTCATTGCCTTAGCTATGCAAGACTTGCTGGTTAAGTTTTTGTAAACTGAATTTTTCAGTATCTCTAATAAAAATAATCTTTAGGGATTGAGATCGGTGAACGGGAGGCCATCAATTCTACATTGTCTACCAATTTATCGTCCGGGAAATATCTCATCTAAATAACGCCGAACATTTACACACAACTATCTGACGTTAAATTTCTTTCGATAAAAAATGGTCCAAATAAATAAGTACCTACTATTACTGACCATATATTTAATTTTTGTGGTCTTTGAGTATGGTTTTCACGCATTCAGTGTGAATTTCACACGAGTTTAGCTATTCCATACGAGTTCAACCATATGTTCACTTGATTTTATGAACCATGTGATAATGGTTACATATATATAGTCAATGGTAATTGGCTGCGATAAACCAACAGAATTAGAAGAAATTATGAGAGGCCTATGTTCTACTTTAGACGCAGAAGTTTGCTCGATGATAAATTTGTATACGGTTCGGCTTGTCTTACGCTACTGTTACTTTCTCTTCCTCTTTAGCAAAATTGTTATTTTAAAAATTTGTGTCTGTTAAGAAAAAAAGGATAATAGTAAGTTAGAAAGAAGACAAAACAAAGCTTAGTGCTGTGTTGTGTATCAACTATAGTGCATAGCTATTAGATAAAGTAAGGACACCATAGAGTTTAGCTATTTTCACCTATATTAGTACGATTTAGTGATTTAAATGAAAAAAGAATTGATACTCGGTCAATTGTGACTAGATTACAGTGGTATGAACAGAACTAAGATGCTTGATAAAAATGAGCCACTGTTCCTCTTATTTTATATAAAAACCCTTTATATAAACTACTTTAACTAGTAAAATGGTTTATTCTTTAGGACATATTTTTACGTTTTTCATTATTGTTATCTTGATCCTAACACGTTTAAGTAGTATAGCAATTTTTATAATATCCACCAATATTTGACATCTATTTATTAAGTTAAACGTGTTGTTATAATCTACTATTTGTATATATTCAAAATATAAGTTAATTTAAACATTCTCACTTACCACACCGATTTTATCAAAATAGCATTTCATGAAACATTTTAGTTTAGCATCTTGAACAAAATCTCCACTTCTGGCTTTGTCAATGACATCTGTAAAAGAAACATAGTAGCTGTTAAAAACTATAAAAATTAAAAAAAAAGAGGTTAGTCTTCGTAAGTGGGTATATTTATTTAAAAAAACCCTTAAAAGGGCTACATCACAAAAACAAACGTTTTCGGACTAAACAGTCCATCATCAGGTTTAAATTTTAAAATTGCTAGGTTAAAATGTCTGAGCCACCAAAATACATGGTAAAAACCCTTTAAATTACATATAGTTGTAAAAGATTATAAATCTTGTTGTTATTAAACTGTGATGTTCAGTATTAAATTAAATATGACTTCAGGTAACATATACTCCATTCCACGAATATACGACTGTTTTAAATTCGCTTTAAGTGTCGATTTAAATGGTCCAATGGACTGAATTGTACAATAATCAATTCTCCCCATTTTTAAAATACTGTTACGACAGATATAAAACCTTACATTTAAATATGAAGTCATGATATAAATATAAACTTAATAGTTTATAAAACAGTTATAATTCAGATTTTGAAGTATATAATTACTATCATGGAGTTTATTTTTTCATTTTAATAATTTCATTGTAAACCAGTTGGTTTTTGAATTATGTGATTTAAACGAAATGTAACAATACTTAAGTGATCAAGTAGTGTAAATTTTTTAGTCGAATATTCAAATATTATTAAAAAAAAACAAAAAAACTTACTTATTCACTTATTCTCTTAATCTTCTAAAACTATCATCAACGATCAGATTCACAGCCATAATCAGTCGGCGATATATGAAACTGTATATAAATTTTCGTTACTTTTTAATACCTGTAACGACTCGGTACTTTAACTATCAATAACCGGTATGTTATATCCTGTTACTTTCGAGAACTTTTAAGAGTAATAAACTCAAAGCAAATATTTAAAACTAAAAAAAGTGAAATATTAGATCCTTTTTCTGGTTTGTGAACATCGTTCTGCCAATTTCTTTTTATTTATATTAAAAATAGTATATTTCTTTCTATTACAGTTATAATACCTAATAAAGAAATAAAATGTGTTATCCCGTCACGCCTCTTTGGTGTTTACATTTCACGGAAATCTTACCCAAATGTCTGATGAACACATTTGGCTTCATAGACGTCATTGTATTATTTGTAGATTTTAACTGAAATAGATTAGTTTAGATATCATACTAGTGGACCCTTTTTATTGAAATAATGATTAGACCAATTGACCTTCATACTTCTACTTGCACAGTAAAATATTCGTTGTCGGAGTAAACCAAAACAGTCGTATATTCGTGGAATAGCCTATACATTGTTGAATTGAGTTCCAGAGCCGCTGCAGAACAGCTGGAAACTGAATCAGTTTCCAGCTGTTCTCCGTGTATAGAGGTTTACTTCCCGGCTCCGAAACTCAATTCAACAATGTATGTTACCTGAAGTCATATTTAATTTAATACTGAACATCACAGTTTATTAACAACAAGATGTATAATCTTTTACAACTATATATAATTTAAAGGGTTTTTACCCATGTATTTTGGTGGCTCAGGCATTTTAACCTAGCAATTTTAAAATTTAAACCTGATGATGGACTGTTTAATCCGAAAACGTTGGTTTTTGTGATGTAGCCCTTTTTTTGAATAAATATACCCACTTACGAAGACTAACCTCTTTTTTGTGATACGTGGTATACAGCCAGCTACAGGAATTGTTTTCCTTGTGGATTTTATAAAAATTAGATTACCAGCTTAAACAAATTAAGTACTTTCGGACCAACTTAAATAGCAAATGAGGCTTCTACGTGAAAACAAAGATAATAACAGTAATACCTTAACTAAGTTTTGGTAAATTTGGTAACTATATCCTCCGAACTAAAGTTTCGTTAAACCTTCTAATCCAGTTCTTAAAGTAGCTCATATAGCCCATGCTGATTAACGCAATTAAGACCTATAAATTAACGTAAGATATCTGAATCATGTCGTAGCTTTTACAATGTGGCGCCTTAGAAGATCATGTTGCATGTACCAAGTTACAAATTAAGTACTAGTATAGGTACTAAGAAGAGAATAAATGCATGAAAAAGGGAAGGCACATGTGAACAGAGGCACAAGTGGACAAGCTTTTTCCATTTAGATTTCTTTTGAGGTGTTCGAACTCACTTTACTAGGTGGCACTTGTAATATATTTTTATTCCAAGAAATAAATTCGATGTCAGTTGTCATTTGTTTGTGTTACGAGGTTGTGTTACTTTTGCCGCTTAAAAGTAAATAAACAGTTTTTTACAGATTTTAATATTATTTAGTAACATTCTGTGTTTCCTTGTAAAGTGAATCGTATTTTGAATATTCTCATATTTGACCAGGTAAGCTTCTACAGTTTTATGCTAGTCATAACTCAAAACAGATATCCGGTACTTTTGAAAAACTATGCATACATGATAGATATCGACACCATACAGGAGAATAAGTTTACACCATAGATTTTTTTAAAACAAAACAACCTAAAATATCTTTTCTCTACCTTACAGTTTCTTTACAAAGGGCAGTAATATTCCTGAAAACGTAGTGGTTCAGGCCATTTGCAAAATACAAAATAGATAACAGATCAATCAGAAACGTAGCAGAGAGATATAAATTGAAGAATTACATGTTACATAAAAGATTAAAAAAACTGAATAAAAAAAATATAAATGATAGAGAAATACCCGAAATAAAGTTTTTATCAAAATATACAAAAGAGCAGATTCTTTTAAATGAACAAGAGGAGAGTCTAGTAAATTATCGTCGGCTTACAAGAGAAATACACTAAGTCAATTTTTTTCACTTTTGAGTTATTTGCAGCATTTTATTGTATTTTTTACTCTTTAGACTGGTTAAACTTACTAAGTCATACAATAACAAAATGGATTATTTTTATAATTATCATGCTTCTCACTAAGTCTCAAAAACTATATATGATTCAGGCAAAACACACTAAGTGACTTAATGTATTTCTACGAATGAACCTACCGACTGACTTACGTAGAGCAGCTTGTCCAATCTTGTAAAAGATTAATTATTTGTTTGGGTATATTGCATAGGTTTTATCAGTTTTATTCCAGTGTTTTGCGTAATTAGGTCGTTAACAATTTTGAATTTTGTGTGTATTTATTAATTAATTTTTGTAAGAAAAATAAATTTTCTGTCGAACTACCTACAGCGATAAATAAAGACGTGAGCCTAAATTCTGAATAATTTTTTGTCAAGATATTAAGTCAGGTCCTCCTCAAATAAGTGACCAGGATTCTGATGAATGTATAGAGGATAACGACTAAATTCCTTCAGGTAATGAAAGTGATAATTTAGATACCAGCGAAGGAAACTTTAAAGCAGACGAGGAAAAAACAAATTCAAATGAAAATAGTCAAGTAGGACCTAAAAGAAGCCGATGGAATACCCCAAGACCATCTGTGTGGTCAACATCCCAAGACCATCAACTTTTCTGAAGAGAACCGGAAGTTACTATGTCAAACGTATGCGATGTTGTCATTTCAAAGACAATAAGATTTTATATTATTGAATGTGCTTTCTATTGAAGTAAAGAGTTGCAGGCCCAGAAAAGGAGAAAATAGCAAAATGCGATCCAACGCAAAATCCTATTTTTTACAAATATGGGAAAGAAAAGTCAAGTGTGTCAGAAATTTTTTTGTAAAACATTTGTCTATTTCTAATAGGCCTATAATTAATGCCTTTAAAGAGCAAAATAAAAGCAGGCGAATATAGTGGAATAGACAGAAGGGGCCGTAGGATTCCTGGCAATAAAACTTCAGTAGAGCAAGAATAAGAACCAAAAAAAAAACACATTGAAAGCTTTCCCGTTGTAGAAAGTCACTACACTAGAAAGTCTTCGAAAAGACTTTATTTAGATTGCAATCTTAATATTAAAAAAATGCACGACCTGTTCGTTAAAAAGGTGTAAAGAGGACAATTTGCCAAGCTTAAGTCAGATCAACTTATAGGCGAATCTTTTGCAAGGAATTTAATATATCATTTTCAAACCTAAGAAAGACCAATGTTTGACCTGTAAGGAATACACAAAAGCATCGCAACAAGAAAAAGAAGCGATGGAGCTTAATTATAGGAGTCATTTAGACAGAAAAGAGGCTGGCAATGAAAGAAAAAAAATCAGACACAGAAGTATCGAAAAAGAAATAAAAATTTAAATCAATTACATATTATGATATGCAAAGCGTTTGTACAAATTCCATCATCGCAAGTAAGTCTCTTGTATTATCTTAGAAAGCTGAACCTTTATAATTTTAACAATTTAGGAATGTGCTCCACCAAATGAAGCATTCTGTTATTTTTGGACCAAAGTCAATGGTAAAGAGTGGAAGCCGTGAAATTGGTACTTGCCTAGAATATAAATTAATTCATTATCTGATATAGAACATCTAACGATTTTTTCAGATACGTGTGGAGGACAGAACAAAAATATTCAAGTATCTGCTCTGCTTTTACATACTGTTAAAAACCATTCGAGTCTTCGGATAATTGAGCAAAAGTTTATGGAAAGTGGACACTCCTATATGGAAGTAGATTTCATGCATAGCGCTATTGAAAGTGCCAAAAAAAATGTGGAGATTTTTAGTGTTCACAATTATGAAAATGTCTTTTAAAATGGCCAGAATTGGCAACAATGGGAATAAAAAATCTTCCTATAATACTCGTGAAGTTAATTATAACGAATTCTTAGATTGAAAAACTTGCACAATACTATTGTTAATAAGAAAAAGGATCAAAAAGAGCAAACGGTCAACTGGTTAAAGGTAAAGTGTTTTAAATATGAGAAACAGTTTCCTAACATTCTACAGTACAAGTATAATTTTCACGACGAATATGAAAATATTAACGTTAGTTTTGTACGTCGTGCTTCTAACAGAACAGTCAAAGAGGATAATATATAATGAAAATTTGGTTATTCCTCAATTATAATCTAAAAAGCTTCCAATTCGGATGCATAAGAAAAAAATTTGATAAAGCTCTGTGAAAAATATAGTCCGCAAGCGCTCCATACCTGGTTCAAAAATCTACCAAGTTCCTTCTGTTCTTCTGTTTTGTGAAAATATGCACATGAAAAAAAGTAAAAAACATTATATAAGCAAAAATTAATTGTATTATTTTACAATATAAACGAAGCCTGCAATAATCGTATGACAGTAAGTAAATAAAAAAAATACACGTAAGTCATACTTTCATAGCAAAATTAAACAAGAAAAATACACTATTTTAAATGCTACAGTAAAAAACATTAAGTCAACGTATTCAAATCGAAAATTAAACAAAAATTAATAATTTGGTAAATATATAATTTACTTCTCCTCGCCAGTAATCATTATTAATACTTTATGAAAACTTTCGTATAATTACAAAACAACAAATAAAAGTTTTAAATGTGAAAATTGATCTAACTGTTTTTAAAAAATTTAAAACACGATTATTTTTTCAAAACTATATTTTTTGACTTAGTGGTGTTTCGCTTGTAAGCCGACGTTATATTCTTTAAAACTATAGTATGATTTAACGTACTTTCAAATTCGAACATTAGCATATGAGTATGCTCTAAGGCTTGAAAAAAATGTGCCAAACTCATGGTCGGAAAATAATTTTGCTGAAATTGAGTGGACGAAAGGTTTCGTGGAGCGTCAGAGACTTTTAATGAAGTTGATAGTTAGAGTATAAATATCCTCTTAACAATAGGGTAATTAAAATTATACTGTCCAAATTTTTATTAGTATATACCAGTGTAACACATGTCTGACATTATCCAAACCAATTTTTTTTATAAGTTTTGTTCAATCATAATACTCTTTCCCAAAAATGGTGGATTCGGCATGTTTCTTTTATGTATAACCACACTCAGTTTGACTGGACAGAGCTAAAAATAGGTTGGACGCGAATGTCTTAAAGACCCAGGTCAATAAATTCGATAAGTAGATATTGTTGTATACATACACAAATATGCAATTTTTGAAAAATTTGCTATTTTTTAACAGCTGTACTTTTGAATCTTCTAAATGGATTATAATTCGGCGGGCGAACTTTCGACACCAAATTGTCTTTGTACCTGGGGTAATCGAAGGGTCAAATTTTATTATAGGAAATTTCGACACCGCCGCACCGTGGCGTGAAGCAGGTAGGTAGGTAATTAGCGGCGATGGACATTTGCACCCAAGCAGGACAAGCGGGTTTTCCCAATATTTATTGTCACGGCGGGGGGCGTGGCACTTGTGTACTTGTGACTAAATTATTTCAGTTGTAATTTATTTCTTGTTTGACGTTGACTTGTGCACGTATACGGATATTTAAAAAATGAGTTTGATAAAAAGTTCCCGTGGTCGAGATTTATTAGTGGTGGAGCATCATTCGTTCTCGAAACAGAAAGTGTTAAAAAGCGGCGAGATATTTTGGCGCTGCATCCAACGAAACACTAAGTGTTCCGCAAAAGTGTTTACAATACGCTGTGAGGACCTCACCATCACAAGAAGTGATTTGGTACATGATCATGAAGCCGATCCAAAAAAGCTTGAAGTAAAGATGGTAACCAATGCATGTAAAAGAAAAGCCCAAGGGTACCTATCGGAAAAGCCTGCCAAAATTACAAGAACTGCTGTTGCTGAGTGTGATGCCAATTTGCTGACGGTTCCTGACATAGCTAGCATAAGAAAGAACATTTACAACTGTCATCGTAAACTGTTACCAGGTCCGTTACTAAGAAGCATATCAGAAGTCCATAACTTCACCAGTAGTGTAAGTTTCACTTACACCAAAACTGGTTTAAAAAAATTCAATCTTTGGGTTTGGTACAAGAATATAAGGATACAAATTCAGAAATTGGAAAATGGTTAAGGCATAGGTTTGGTTTAACTTATTTAAATCCAGCAGAAGTTGAAGAATGCTTTCTTTATGATTTAATGTCATATAAACCTATAAACGCAACACTTGATATATATGCAGATTATTTTACTGGAAAATTACATTTTCGATAGCGCTCTATTTCCGCCACACACATGGTCTAATCAGCATCCGTCTATTGCGAGGACCACAAATGCCTGTGAATCCTTTCATTCGAGATTTAATTCTTCTTTTTATTCAACACATCCTTCTATTTTTATTGAAAAGTTAAAAGAATTTTAAGTAGACACTTATGTCAAAATAAATAGTTTACATATACCAACAAAAATCAAAGATACTACTGTTAAGGCTAAATTGGCATTTTTGTGGAGAAAATGATGGATAAACTACGATCCCAACAAATACGTAGGTTAGATTTTATAAAAGCTGTATCTTATCATTCCTATAATAGCAAATAAATCATTGTTATTTATTTATTTATCGTATGGCAATTACAACACATTTAGAACAAAATTACAAACACTATTAATATAGGTATATGACAAACTTTAAATAATTACCAACAAACATCAAGTGTATTAACATAATCAATTGACTCTGAAGTTGCAAAGAGGAAGTCTTCAGGGCTACCGTTATAGGATCTTGAGGGACACTCTTCAATAATGTGGTCGATCGTTTGGTCCTTCCCACAGTCACATTGAGGAGACGGATTCTTTCCCCATTTATGTAGCATGTATGCACATCTGCCATGTCTGGTTCGGATCCTGTTTAGAGTGGACCATGTTTTACGTGGAAGATCAAAACCTAGTGGCTTGTGGGTAATACAGGGCATGTTATTTTGCCATGCATTCCATTCTTGGGACCATGCATTCGTGATGTTGAGCTCCTCATGTATCATTCTTGCCGTTTTCATTGGTGGTTTTCTAGAACGTAGACGGGTATTTCGTGCATCCTCGGTATCTTGATGGATAAATCATTGTATACAAGTATATTAACGGTAAAATGTACAAAAATTGGGTACTAGTTGTATTATATTTAGATATTATTACAGTTATAAAGAAATAAAATGCACATTACTTTTATTAAAATAAATAAACTAATTAATTATGGTATTTTATTTATGTCGCAGCTATATTTATTTGGTGTCGAATATACCTGTAAGATAAAATCGGGAATTGGGGCTGGTGTCGAAAATTACCATTAAATTTTAGTCGCTACCTGCTTAGTGTCGAAATTTCCTACGCCCTTATAATTTACCGATGCTAGTTTTAAAGGTATTTAGATATCCTTTAATTTACCTGTTGTTTCAGTTTTTTCGTCATTTAGTTAAATTTTGAAAATTAATTAAAAATCATAAAATTTTATTACTTTTCGTTTCGGTCTTGCCCTAGAAAATAAAACTTTTGTTTTGCTGTTTTATGAATTATTTCGTCAGAAAGTTGATACTAAAACTACAAAAAATACGACTTTGTGAGTTAAAATTATTTATCCAATTAAGATAAAATACGATACCCATAATAAAATGTCTAAAAGATACTGATCCATAACCTTTTTTAGTTATACATTATTACAAAAATTATTCTTAAACTCACCTTCAGAAACTCCAATTTCTGATACACACATAGTATGTATAGAATGCATATGCTGTTGCTGTTTTTCTGTTAGAGAAGCCTAAAAAATAGCTTGTTGAATGGATAGAAATTCTGAAATAAAGCAATGTATAATAGACCAAGAGCTGGTGTACCCTCCGAGTAACGATATGTCTACATGGGTAGAAATTTTAATAGTGATAAGTGAGGAGCGGATTTTATGGTAAAAGCATATTGCCAAATGTTGTAACATTTTAAAAGAAATATACATATTAAGTGAATTTAAAAAGGTTTTTTCCAAAAAAAAAATATGATTAAATTTTTTAATTTGACACAAAATATTCCCCGCACATGTGGTTGTATGTTTGCGAGAACTACACGAAGTCGGATCATTCACTAAAATTTCGGTTTTTTTATAGAAAACACCCGATCTTTACCCACAAAGTGCGCAGAGAACGCCGTCATAAAATGTTTGTATGGATGGTTTACCGGTAAATGTGGATTTTATTACATTTAGTAGGTATAATTTTAAATACCTTATTGTTAGGAGGATATTTATACCTTTTAAGATTTTATAACGGACATTTAATTGGGATTTAAATTAGATCTCTTTTGTTCGTCGAATGAATGTGTAGTATTGACCACCCAATAGACCAGCGGTGCTCAAAGGGTCGATCGCGATTAATCGGTCGATCGCCAAAGTTTTTGAAGTCGATCGCGATTCACGGAAAAATATAGGGACTGTCCTGACTTACCACATAAGCATGATCCAAATAATTATGATGCTATCTCTTCATCCGAAATTTGCGATAATGCCGAGTCGATATATCAGCACGCACGGATAAATTAAGCTGGGAGTGGGTATCAGCATTGTATTGCTGTTAGTCAAGTATTATTCATTCATTACTAAGGTATTACTAGTAAAACATTGAAGTAATATATTATTTACATTAATATTTGAAACTCTATATGAGTGCCGCGAAAAAGAGTAAAACATATCATTTTAATAATGCGTGGAAAGAAGAACTCCTGTTTACTATGGTGAAAGATAAGTGTATTTGTCTTATTTGTTGGTCTTTTGGTGCTCTGCCCAAACGCGGAAATGTAGAACGCCATTATAAAACTTTGCATAAAAACTATGAAAATAATTTTCCGGAAAACATTTTGTTTAGAAAACGGAAAGTGCAAGACTTGAAAAGTAGTTTGAAGACGGAAGTAGTTTGAACAATCAATGTCCACTAGGCCTGGTAACAATCAGTAGCTACAAAAAATTGCGTAGTTCAAAATTTCTTATTTATTGGCACAACATAAGATGGAGAGTTAGTGAAGGAAGCATTCATTTAGTAATATTTAAGGACTTCAAAAATAAAACAGATATTATGTCTGCCATCAAAGAAGTCCAGTTATCACGTCCAAAGATTACTAGATGTATCGAAATCACGGGCAAAGATTTGGAAAGCCAAGTTAAAAGTGATATTATAAAGTTTATGTACTTTTCTTTGCAATTTGATGAGTCAACCGATATGACTGATACCGCCCAGTTGTGTATTTTCATTCGGATGGTATTTTCTGACATGTCGGCTAAAGAAAAATTATTATGATTGCTCTGAAAAAGAAAACTCGCGAAGAAAATACATACAACGTTTTTATAAATTTTGTGAAACAATACGAGCTACCGATTTACAAACACGTGTGTATTACAATAGATGGTTGCTAGTCATGGATTACCATGATTACCATCCATGACTGGCGGTAACAATAGATTTGTTGCATTATGTCGAGCTAACGATGGACTTTCCATCGTTTTTTCATTTAATTGCAACATTCACCAGCAAGTTTTGTGTTTCAAAATTTTAAATATGTATGACATCATGAAGATGACAACAAAAATTGTGAACTCAATCAGAGTGCGAAGCTTGCAACGACGTCTTTTTAAATCGCAATTGGAAGCTAATGACTCGGCGGAACACACTGATTTACTTCTGCGTACAGATGTGAGGTGGTTGAGCCGTAGAAAATTTTTAGATAGGTTCCAGGAGCTACTTCCCGAAATAATTTCTTTTTTAGAAGAACGAGGGGACGATACTATTTCAAAACAAAAACTGGCTCAGTTATCTGGCTTTCCTAGCAGATTTAACAAATCATTTGAACCTCCTTAATTTTGATGTACAAGGTAAAAAAATAAAACAATTATCGATATGATAAGCGCAATATATTCTTTTGTCAACAAATTGCAATTACTGATTAAGCAAATTGGCAGAAAGAATTTAAACAACTTTCCATCGTTGAAAAAAGGGCAGCCGCTCATTTGAATTATGCTTATTACGAGACGGAGCTGCAAGCACTTCATAGCGAGTTTGAAAGACGCTTCGCTGATTTTAAAAAATTGACAGATACTGTAACAAGTAGCTCTGCAGCTCACAGTATTCTTTGGGTCAACATACTTGTGTGAGTCTGCATTTTCCCAAATGAAGATAGTGAAATCAAAATATGGTAATCGGCTAACGGACGAACATCTCTCTTTGTTTCAACATCCAAATAAAATTAATATGAAAAACATGACTTTAATTACAACTCTCTGTAGTTACAACTTTTTATCAACTAGAAAGGTATAATAAAGTTTTTTATTTTCAAAATTGTTTTTTTTACTATGCTTTGTTTTTAAACCAGGAGGAGTAAACTAAAGAGACATATTCACACCCACGAAAGTCACTAGAAAAGTTACCAAATATATTTTTTTTTTTTTGGTTGATCATATCGGCCTTTGGCGGTAATCCAAAAATATTATATTATACTACTAAGTCGCTAAAGAGTTCTATAAACAATTGTTTTTTATATAAAAGCAGACTAGGAACCTAAAAATTAAAGAAATAACGCAGAAAACACAAAAAATCGCAAATATAACTTAATTAACCTATGAAATGCCATTAGTGTCAAAATTTCATAACAGTGGAGTAAACTTGCCTGAGGTTGGACCAATTACAAACAAACATTGCGGCGCGGTAGATTTGAATTACTCCTCCTGGTTTAAAAACAGGGTATAGCAGTCGATCTCTGGACGCCTGCAGTTTATGTGGTAGATTCTACTCAGTATAAGTCTGAGCACCACTGCAGTAGACTTATAGCTGATTAAACCTAGATTACCGCCATTGGTAAAATTGACGATCCGCATACTTCTTTAAATATTTTCGGCTACATACAGTCACCGCTCGGGATTTGGACCGCTCGTTACCTTCTAGTTTAGTCGTTATCTGAATAGCGTTGTGTAAAGTTGTACCACTTAAAATTGCTACAATATAGTTTTCACACCTTCGTCGTCAATTTTTAGAAGCTCCGGTATCTACGACAGTTTTATTAGTAGGTCTACATTTTTTTTTGACTTTTAAGGGTCCTCTTTAAAGGGTCGTAGTATTGTTAATCCGGCTCGAAGTACCATGTATAAGATCGGATAGGGTGCTTAGACTTAGGATAAGGAATAACTTCACCCCCTGGATATTTTGCTTTTTAGATAGCTCATGGACTGTATATTTATTTCTTCTCTAAGGTTTGTTAAATGTTACTGCATACTCAAACGTTTAATTGGCTTATCTTTAAGGGTTGTTAAGTATTATCTTTAATAAAACTCATTTCATCGCAAAAAAACATGTATTGACAATAGCAGGACTATAGTACATTTAAGTTAGTTACTAGTACATACAACTATCCATAGATTGAGAATTTTCATCTTTTCCTATTTTTCCATTTACCAAGAACAGAAGCGCTGTTCTTGATTCGATTGTAAAGTTTATCTAATCTACAGTGAGATCTGGTATCCATGTTAATTACAGCAGTCGATGAGCACGTCATTTGTATTTTAGTTAATCGAAATTAATTAGAAATATCCATAGATATTTCAAATGAAGTGTATAATAAACCACAATTAGTAGATTTGTTGAAGTAGGCAACGGGAATACCACGCTCATTTTCATTTTCCTCGGTATAACTAAAATCATTTGGTATTTGGTCTGACTCGCTGTTATGAGGTACCCCATTACCGTTATGTATTTGTTATCAGTATTGACTTCTGTGTTAAATATGAGTTGTGTTCCTATTTCTACACCTTGAGGAAGGACCTGCCTTGTCTTTTCTATCGCTTTCGCAATTTGTTGTGGCTTTATTATATCTATAAAATTCCCGTGGTTATACTGCGAATTCAATATCCCTTTGTATATTTTTATGTATTCCTAGTGTATGAATATCATTACTTTTTGAGAGGTTGTTTGTATTTTAAGTGTAATGTCTTCTTTCTCTAATATCTTTGTTCTCTGCATTACGGCGTTAAGCCCTTGAAATATTTGAAGTATTCTTTTTGTGAATGCATCTTGAAATCTGTTATGGTGTCTGTTTATCCTCATTTTCGTATAGTTATTCGATGCTATTGTTTCTAACACAATCTTTGTCTAATTTTTTTTGTCCTGTTATAAGTTACCTTTGATTCTTTTCCAGTACCTTAATATGCTTTATCATTCATTACAAAAAAAAATGTTTGTAAACCTCCTAATACTTCTCTTTTTTGCTTGTTTTATTTCGATTGACAGTAATTTACTTGTCATTTTTACTGTTTTATTTTCTTTATTAAATTTATCTAGTATGTAGTTAGACACATGTCATATAATCCTTGCATCATAGTTCATTCTAAAATTCCCCTTTCTATTACCACATCTTCTAATGTTTCAATAAATTATCCTGATTCTGGTTTTTATACTTTGTATAATACTGCGTTAATATCGTAATAATGTCTATCTGACTCAAAGCCTCATGTATAAGATTGGAGAGATTTATTGATTACATTAAAAAACAATATTAATACCTACTCTTATTCTATTGTGATAATGGTGTATAAGATTGGGGAGCTTGTTTATGCTTAGGATCATGAATAGCTTCAGCCCTTGGATCTTTTGCTTCTTTGATAGCATAGAAGTCTAATTTAGCGTTCTTTTTGATAATTTTTGTGAAAAGTTTATATATGTGGAATAAAACATACAGAAGTTAAAACACTTATTAATTGTATTTTGGTATAAAAAACATATAGTTAAAACTTTTAAAAACTTTCGTCAAAATGTATACAGTAGCATAACGTTTTCGATCTAATCAGATCATCCTCATTGCCTTATGTTCTTGAAGCTAACAATAAAGCTGTGGCTGTGACAGCCATATATGGATTTCATCGAGTTAGTATCTATGTAGAGGGCATCACGTGACTAAAAACGACCTTACTTTGGCCATATCGTTATGATAGTTTTGACAGATCGTGTATGATTGCTTACGTTTGTTGTTTTTTGAATAGTTTTGGTTTTATAATACTCTTATAATATATAAAACTGTAGTATTAAATTGTGAGAGTCCATAATAATGGTTTCTTGTTCTCCACGTAGTTGCAGTAGCAGAAGCAATATCAATAAAAAATCTTCAGGAATAACGTTTCATAGGTGAGTATACAAATATGTAAACAAAGTAATAGCCCGTTCTTCAGAGAATAAATTAATAACATTTATGAACAATTTTGCAGTAACTAACTAAAGTTTCTAGGTTAATTTTTCAGTCAATATTGAGTATTTTTAAAAGTTTACAAAATAGCAATTAAAACATTTAAACATTAAACAAACAAAATTAAAACATTAAACAAACAGGAAAATTTTTATACAAGAAAATGCGAGGAAATCGAAGAACTACATCTCAAACATGACACTTTTAACTTACATAAAAAGATAAAAGAACTGACAGGTACACAAAAACGAAAACATCCCAATCTCCTATGCAACGCAAATGGTGAAATAATAGCCGATCTACAAGAAAAGCTTAGGACCTGGAAGAACTATGTAGAAGAATTGTTCGACGATGAAAGACAAGAACCTAATATAGATATCTTGCAAGGCGACGAAGGACCAGAAATAACTAAAGAAGAACTATTATACGCTATAAAAATAATGAAAAATGGTAAATCACCGGGTCCAGACGGGCTCACATCAGAACTTCTTAAGCTTGTGGAAGGCGAATCAGTGAATATTCTACTCGACCTTTTTAACTGCATCTATAAAAGAGGAGAAATACCAAAGGAATGGCTACTTTCAACGTTTGTAACCTTACCAAAAAAGGCAAATGCAAAACAGTGCACTGACTACCGCACTATAAGCTTAATGGGGCATACATTAAAAGTATTCATCAAAGTAATCCACTCAAGAATTAACAGAAAACTAGATGCAGATATTAGTAATACTCAATTCGGATTTCGGAACGGGCTCGGAACAAGAGAAGCACTATTTGCACTTAACGTCATATGCCAAACATGTCTAGATATAAACCAAGATATATATATATATATATATATATATATATATATATATATATATATGTATATATGATATATATATATATATATATGTATATATATATATATATATATATATATATATATATATATATATATATGTGCTTTATTGATTACAACAAAGCGTTTGATAAAGTTCGTCACGATCACTTAATGAAACTGCTAGTAGAAAAAAACTTGGATAAAAGGGACATTAGAATTATCTCTAAGATTTACTATAACCAGAAAGCAAATATCCGAATAGAGCAAGAGACAACGGAGGAAATCGAGATCAAGAAAGGCGTAAGACAGGGTTGTATACTCTCACCGACCTTATTCAATCTATACTCCGAAGACATTATAAACACAGCACTTTCGGATCAAAATATAGGTATTAGGATAAATGGCATCCGAATAAACAACTTGAGATATGCCGATGATACGGTACTAATCGCAGAAACTTGGGAAGATCTTCAAATACTAATTAACAAAATAGTAGAATGCAGTGAAAAACACGGATTATCACTTAACATAAGCAAAACAAAAATGATGCTAATATCTAAATCACCACAAAACTTCCCTGACATAACCGTGCATGATCAAAGAATCGAACGTGTAAGAAGATATAATTACCTGGGAACTGTTATCAACGAAAATAATGATTGCTCTGAAGAAATCAGAACCAGAATAGAGAAAGCTAGAGCCACATTTACTAAATTGAAAAAGGTGTTCTGCGGAAGAGATCTAAGTCTAAAACTTAAAATTCGCCTTTTGAGATGTTACGTTATGTCAGTTCTCCTCTACGGGATGGAAACATGGACATTGAAAAAGATCGATACCAAAAAGATAGAAGCATTTGAGTTGTGGATGTATCGTAGAATATTAAGAATACCCTGGACAGAGAAAGTAACAAATGTGGAGGTTTTGCGGAGAGTGCGGAAAGAGAAAGAGCTGATACTTACTGTTAAAAAGCGCAAACTACAATATTTGGGACATGTTATGAGGGGAGATAAATACCAGTTGCTGCAATTGATTATACAGGGAAAGATAATGGGAAAGAGATCTATAGGAAGAAGAAGGCATTCATGGTTGAAAAACTTGAGAGAATGGTACAATTGCACCAATTACCAACTGTTTAGATCTGCAGCATCAAAAATACGCATAGCTTTGATGATAGCCAAACCTCGGAACGAAGACGGCACTTGAAGAAGAATTAAAACATCCACTTCCAATAAAATATAAGTAATGAATATACAGAATATAAAGATACTAATAAACAATTTGTAACAATTTATAATATTTTTAGTTCAATAATCATATTTTTTATTTAAAATATAAATTTGTTATTAATATTTAGTGATGCACATAATTGTATTTTTAGGTTTCCAAAAGATCCTGAAAGACGAGACATTAGGTACAAATTTGTTAACAGAGGAATATGGAAACCAAATAAATCTGGTGTTATATGGTCAAATTTTTTTTTTATAATAACTTTTTTAACTTTTTTCTTCTTCTTTAAGTGCCGGCTTTCAATCGGAGTTTGGATATAACACTTTAAAACATGTTCTAAATGAGCTCCTCCTCTCTCAAGACAGACTTCATACCGATATTTCAGATTTCTCGTAATGTTATGGAATAAAGAGCTCAAGTCTGCGAAGGAGGCTCTAGCGCTATCCTTTAACTCATAGATGGTTTGTGGTGCCCGTTTAAGACCTGCAATTTTAGCCATGCCCCAAATGTATGCGTCTGACGATGTTAAGTCTGGAGAACGTGCAGGATAGGAGAAGTCAATAAATCGTGAAATGAATTTGTTTGGAAAATGACCCTATAGAAATTGACGAATTGCGACAGTAGTATGGCAAGTTGCTTCATCCTGCTGGAAAAATTGGTCTCGAAATGCGAAATTACGTGCACGACAAAATTGGCGTAGATCAGGGATGAATCGTGTTAAAATTTGTATGTACCTCTATTGATTAAGTGTGATTTGCCTACCATTTTTTCGATAAAGTATGGACCAATGATTCCGTGTCCCAAAACTGCACACCTGACACTCACTTTTGCTATACAACTTCTTGAACTAATTGTTGATGTACCTGAATTAAATACGAAAACGCACCCAGCTTCTTCAGGATTCTTTGCAAGGACATTTGTTTTAAGCCAATATGCAAAGCTGTTCTTGTTTGGCTGGCCGTCGGATTTTCCAAGATTCTCTCAAAAACACGTTCATGGTTATCGTTGTTGTTAACTGTCCTGGGACGCAATGAGTTTCGTTTTGGTTGGCATAATACATTACCCGCATTTCTAAACTTTTTAGCAACCTTCAAAATAACAGAATTTCTTGGAGAACGTTTATTAAACCGTAGTGTGAAGTGATCACACACGTATTGCAGACTTGCACTATTACGTGGGCCGATTCCGTATGAGCAAAAATAATGCTCCACAAGAAACACTTTCTCCTCTGTCTAACACCATTTCTAACATCTAACATCTTTGTCACTATCTTTACTTTATCTACTGCTGCTCTAAAGAGTTCTATAGAACTGCATTTAAACTAGTCTCTTAAATTCTTCAACCATGACACTCTCCTTCTTCCTATACTCCTGCCTCATCTTATCTTTCCCTCTATTATTAGCCTTTTTTAATTGAACTAAATTTTTAAAAGTCAGTTAATTTTATGTTGTATGTTAATTTGATTAAATCTTCTGAATAAATTTGTATAGTAGTTTTAATATTATTAAGTCTGGCCCCGATTCCACCGCCATATTGGTATGATCATTAGCCACACCTACTGACGGCGTTGTCAATATAAACAATAATATACTCATAGCTTCTCCATAGATTTTAACTCGATGATGGGTGTACATTATGGGTTTTGATTACCTCTCCATAGACTGTTTACCTGGAGGTCACTACAGGATAATGACTAAAATTGCATTAGAAATCAGATCGGCTTTATTCAAACCAATATAAGATTTAAAAATATCATTGTAAGCGTTAAGACTTTTCCTATAGCAGATGTCCACTTAGACCCTAATTTCCTTGTCTCAAAAAAAACTGAGAGTAAAAAGATAATAAAATCCAAAAGTTTTAATGTGAATATTCAGTTACTCAAGAAAAACGAAATCAGTGCTAAAAATTCAACTTGTATCAATCAAGAAATGAAGAAATTAACATCAGAAATGGAAAACACTAAACAATTTAACATTGTGTGGAGCTACATTAAAGATTCTGTTATAAAAATACAGAAAGTAATTCTACAAAAGAATACAGAAAGCCGAAAACCTTGGATGACAAAAAAAAACAACTAACCTACTTTAATAATAATTTTCATTAACTAAAAAAGATAACATTCTCTTGATTTTCTTAGATACATCTCAATAAGATATTATTATAATAATACATAAACAATATACTAATTAAAAAATAATTTCAATTAAGAAAATTCTAAACTAATATCTCCCAGACTGGGATCTAACATCATCGATTTTACCAATGAACCTTAACGACATAAATATTCAAAAAAACTACTTGTAATTGTCAGCGCTTGCTTTCTATGAAAAGAGAACCTCACATTCAAACTTTATAACAATCAAAAATTTAGTTATTGCTGACAATTCAAAGAATTACTTCCTTTAAATATAGTTACATTGGGTTTTTCGATTAACCTTGGGTAAACTTTTGCGTTTTAAGTTCAAAGCTACCATACATTTCCAACGTTAACAGAAATAACTTTTTTGCACATAGTAACAAAAAAAACACCACTATGTTGTTACTAGCTAAAGTTTTTTAACATCATAACTCGACATTTCTAAAATTTACGGTAAGGTAAATGTTTTTTATTAGATAATATATGGTAGCTAATTATAATTTATTCTCTTTCAGCCCTGAAGAAGCCAAATTAATTCTCTTTGGCGAAAACGTTGGGCGAAACAATTGATACACATTAGAGTTTTTCTTGCAGATTTCCCCAATATTTAAGAGTTTACTATTTAACTTAACTGCAAAGATTAAATTTCTTTTCTATATATATATATATATATATATATATATATATTTATATATATATATATATATATATATAATATATATATATATATATATATATATATATATATATATATATATGCAAATTAAGGATCACTCGAAGAGTGGTGGGTTTTTCGGTCAGAAGTTGGAGAAAAAAAAGACAAAGATGATGGCTACTTCATCTATTTATTGTAACCGTTTCGCTATCCAATTTGATAGCATCATCAGTTTATCTAAAAAGAACAATATAAAAAACCTAACATCCAATGGAAAGTTATTAAGTCTACTCCTTTTTCCTGTACTCCTTTCTCCTTTAATCTTTTCCTGTATTATCAGCCTACGAAGTTCATATCGCTGTCCCCTGATTACGTATCCCATATAACTTTTTTATTTTTATTGACTTTATTATTTTACAATCTTTGCCCATTTCTCGCAATACTTCCGTGTTAGTTTTCTTTTGTGTTTATGCTATTCTAAGCATTCTCCTGTAACACCACATTTTAAAAGACCTGAAACTTTTTTATGTGCTCTTGCTTCAATGTCCAGATTTCAAGTCCATATTGGAGTATCGAAATCACGTAGCATTTTAGTGTTTAGTTCCCAGTTTCCTTTGACGCTTTGTTTTAAATTTTTCATTTAATTTCTCTGTCTAAGCTCGTTTCCTTGCGAGAGTAAACTGTTATTGGATGGTGCCCAATTTATTTTAATTTTAAAGATAATACAAACAGTGTCTATATGAGTTTTGAAAAAACCAAACTTAAACTCTTCCAACACGAACAAAAAGTAACTATATTATTTGTGTACATCAGTAAATAGTTTGTATACGTTACAAAACATGGCACAGAAAAACAAATATTATAATATTATGATACATGATAATATGATGATATTATATACAATATATGACAATGCAACGTGACCAGACTTTCATTACTTGGGTCAATTTTCTGAGCCCAAGTGTCGTCATCTTTCAAACTCTCATACATTTTTAATACTTCCTTCCCTATTTGATTTAGCATCACATTTCTTTTTGTAGTTTTTTTCAAAACCAAAAAAATGTTCATTAGCTATTACGAGTGCCCAGCGTATTATATACTCAATAATCAATGACCTTTAAAATACTCAACAGCATAAAATTCAACAATATTTATATCACTATTCATTATCTACAAAAGCCATATTTTAAATTACGAATTATTGCGAATAATTAATGGCAGACCTCCTATGGACGGATGATCTGAATATGACTCTGCCGGGAAAAATTGGCTACAAGTAGCGTACAATAAAAAACAATGGAAAGGAAGACTTGAAGAGGCTTATGTTCAGATGTGGACGTGAATGGCTAGACGAAGAAGAAGAAGAAGCGAATAATTAATAAACAATAAAAAATAATAGGAAACGTAAAAATCAAAACACGACTAGTCTGTTCATATCGACATATACAATAATATACGACCAATAATGGATGGAAAGTTAAAGAGCAAGAGCAGTAATAGAAGAAAAATATTTTCTTGGCTTATAGATAGGATAAGCCCAGAAAAGATGGCCAGAATCAAGACGGAACAGGCTGCAAGCCCAATCCTTGAATTACAGGAGAAAAAAAAAAAAAGAAAAATAAATACATTTTTTTAATTGAAAAGATTTTAAGTATAATTTCGGGTAACATAAAAATTAAATGATAGATGATAATCAGGAAACCACCAAAATATACTCACCATTGCACCACAAACTAAAAACGCCAAAAATATAAATCGTTTCATATTGTGTGACTGTTATCGGAATTCGCACAAATCACTTAGTTAATATCCCACGTAATTCACACATTTTTATACAATTTTAATAACAATTTCTAAACATGCAATTTTTACATAAATATCGTTTAAGACAGGATGTTCCTATTTTTGTTTATGGTCACTCTTTGTAATTAACTGCTATTATGTAAATCATTATAATATTAGAACACTAGATAATATCCTTGTTAAATATGACACATTATCGATATAGCAATTATTTAGCTTTTTATTAATAAGATGGTTAATTTTGTAATTTTAGACGATAATTTTATGTGACATTGCATTGAATATATAAAAGTTATTAGTCACATCGTAAAAACATGGGAGAAAGTACTTCATAGAAGGATACGCAAAGAAACTATTCGACCAATTTGGTTTTATGCAAGGCAGGTCAATAACAGATGAATTTCTGCAATCCGAGTAAAGGAGTAAAGAAATAAAATATAAAGACGGTACTAGATTTCTGTTTGGATACTGAGCAGCGGCTTATATTATATTGTATATTATTATATAGCGGTTTATATTTTATTTCTTTACTCCGCTTGGAGTACCCGAAATTGAATTCAGCACGAATTTTGACCATGATGAACGGCATTTGGAATGCAATTTTAGATTCCCTTGCCGAGTAATTTATCAAGCTGTTTGCTTTGAAAGTTTTAGAAAGCACAGTGGTAAAAATTTGAATTCGATTTCGCCAGATAGAAATCGTACGATTTCTCTTTTAGCCATTAATTAGTGTTTCTGGTTTTATACGTGTCTAAAGGGCTTGAAAGCTAAAGTGACATTGTTGAGGACTTCTTCTGGATGTTCTTTATTCCACTGTCTAACACATCGACGAAAGGTCGAAAAATTACCACATCCCAGTTCTGTAAAATCCTTGTGGTTTTGGTATAGCGCAAACATCTCTCTATTTGTAGTTCACTGCATAGAACGCTCAAAACATAGTCAAACAAGATTTATGTCCTTTTGAAAATAGGATAAAGGGAAATTTTATATTGTTTTTTACAAGGGGAGGACGAAAAACGTTGGCAATGTATTCAAAAAACGTTTCACTCGTCATCCATCCGTAAGCGCTCTGTCCAATTACTTATTCTGGGGTTAGTGATTTTGAATTTTTTCTGGAAATCACATATAGAGATAAATTACCATAGGCACATAAGTATCACCACTTTCTAAAAACAAAGAGATAATACAGTAAACTCGCGGTTATCCGAGGTAATTAGGACCGTGACTACCTCGGATACGAAAAAATTCGGTTAACACCAAGATTGGTTGTACAGATAGAAAAACACCGTAAATGACGATAAATGTGGTTATTTTAATAACCAATTTAACCCATCGAAATGAGAAATGTTTCGAGATATCTCATCTGTATCCTCTTCTTCTTCATGGTTAATGTATAGAATCAGATCGAAAATTGCGTCATCTGTCAGTTCCATTTCTTTATCTCCATTTCTCCAATCGATGACATCTTGTATTCCGATTGGCTAGGTTGGCTATTATAGTATTAACTTTATAGTCATTAGTTTCTTTCTGAATATCCAGTGTTTTGTTTTCTATCTGAATCAGATGCAATCCAATGGCAACCATCTTCAATTGTGATCTTCTTCATTGCGTCAATTACAGTCAATCCTTCATTTAGCCTGTTCAGTAGTACCTGAAGAAGCCTTCGGTGATTATTCCTTTTCATTGGTTATATCACGAATTGGCCTAGGAGTTTGTGGATTGAGTGAGAGGAACACACCTCTTATGTCACCACTAATCAATTCACTCGCGTCTTGGAGAGATCGTGAGTTGTGCAGCCACAACAAAGCTTTCGCAGGCAGATTTTTGTTTTTTTAGGCCAATAACTGGTACACAGTCATTAAAAAAGTAGTCCTTAATAATGATACAGTCCATCCAAGCATTGCTTTTGTTTTTGTAGGTTGTAGTTAAGCAATTTACTTGGATATTTTTGAATGTCCTTGAACTTTTGGATTTTTCTGTTGAAAAAGGTTGTAATTTTAACGAGTTAGAAGAATGGTTGCACATCATGATTGTGACTCTCTCTTTGCTATTCTTGTAACCTCATGCAATTTCTTCATTTTTAGCGGCTAGTGTTTTCGAAGGAAGCATTTTAATCAGTCAATCCTTAGATAATCTCTTGTAATTTTAAATAAAATATTCCAATTTCAGTTGAGTTATCACAAAGTTTTTCGCAACAAAAATGTAATTGTCGGATACCATATTTTTTTCCATGAGTAAATCGATTCCTTACTAGCACAAAAGTTTTCACCTTTATACATACACTTTTTGTGGAATGCAATAGTTTTTGCTTGGTGTATTGGGTCACTTATCGAGCTACCCGATCCTTTTATTTGTAAAAACCACAACAACAACGCCTCAGAAGTTTGTCCGTGGTCTCCTTTCTTCATGGTCTTCCGCGCCAATCCATTCCCAACAATCACACTTCGGTTAACATACTGTTCGATTTCATTTCGCACAGGCTTCCAATCTCCAACAGTTACTTCTCCAACATCTAAGTCTGAAGCAACCTTCCTTGTTGATTCACTCTTCTCCATTTTACTCTGGTTAACATAGAAACAATAAATGTAGACAAAATACGATACAGACCTTCCTGAAAATAAGGCGATCACCAATTTCTGAAAATTCCGGCTCAGCCCAACAGCGTATAACTATTCGCAATATTGTCACTCACCAGTTACGACTTTTGTCTCGGTTAACCAAGAAGCTAAATTATTTGCTAAAAATTTCGATCAGGGGCCTTGGAATAAGGACGGAAACAAAAGACGACGACTGCTACGAAAAAGGACTATGAAATTGGCCACATGGAATGTACAAGGTCTAAGAACCAAGAAAACTGAAGTTTTTCAAGAATTATAACGACAACAAATAGACATATGCGTTCTTACAAAAACAATAAAGAAAGGAAGGGGAAATGAAATCAAGAACGACTATATTCATTTATACAGTGGAGTTAAAAAATCATTAAGAGCAAAAAGAGGTGTGTCTTTAGCCGTGCATACAAAACTCAAAAACAATATCCAGAGTTGGGAAGAGATAAACGAGCAGATCATTATGATGGATCTTGAGAAACATGGGGAGAAAATACTTATAATAGGAGTATATGATCCTAGTGACGATTCTGATACAAAAGTTAAGGATGAATTCTACGACAAATTGCTTGACGTGTTAACCCATGTAAACCGACCTAAAGAAATATGCCTAGTAGGAGATTTCAATGCTTGGGTAGGCAAAAAATTACAAGAGAATGTTTCAAGAAGATATGGTAAAGACAAAATAAACAACAACGGAGGGCGACTCATTGATTTTTGTGAAACATGACAGCTTAAAATAATGAATGGATTTTATCAGCACAAAGATATACATAAATTTACCTGGGAACAACCAAAGAAAAAGATAAGATCTATAATCGACTATCTCATTCAACCAGAAAACAAAAGGCTCCAAACAAATGACGTAAGGGTGTATCGTGGTGCCGAAGGCGGATCTGACAACTATATAGTGGTCGCAAAAATAACCATACACTACAGGAAAGTAAACAAGAACAAAATTGAACAGGAGAGGGTAGCAGCTTCCACAAAGATAAGATATAATATTGATAGCCTAAAACAAGAATCAGTACAATTCCTCTACAAACTTAGACTAGCCTCAAAACTAACTAACTTAACTCGAAGAGAAACTCGAAAAAAAATTGCATTCATCTGGCGGTCAAAGAGGCATTGGGGTACAAAGAAGCTGACAAAAGAAACAATCCTGAGTAGTGAAACGAAGAAGTAGGAAAATTAATTAAAGACAAAAAAAAGCTTATCAAACATGGCTATACACGAGAGACTCAGAAGACCGTAGAATTTACAGCAGACTCAACAGGGAAGCAAAGAAGGAAGTCGCTAAAAGAAAAAACGAAATCGCTTTTTTTAATTTCAATGTACTCTCTATGAGTAATAGAAACCAATTCGCCAATGATTTTTACTTAGTTGAGAAGATATGATGTAAAATGCAATTTTAGGTTCCCCATGTCTCTACATCTTTATTAACGTCTGTTTTGCCTTGCAGTTCTTAGAAGGCACAGATTAAAACAAAAATCTGAATTTGGTTTCGACAATAAGAAATCTTCGGATTTCAATTTTCGGTATTTATTATCAGATGTCGCTATTGCGTCCATATCGAAACCAGTTTAATGTTGCTTCTATTACGACAAGAAATATTGTTTTTACGTTCAGGGCGTCTGTAAATAGATGCTCCGAAGTTTCCTTTTACAATGAAGACCTATAATCGGATATACAGATGCACTACACGTGAAATCAAATCTTACCTGTCTTTCCTTTCATTTCAATGTACTCTCTATGAGTACTAGAAACCAATTCGCCAAGGATTTTTACTTAGTTGAGAAGACATAGTGTGAAATGCAATTTTAGATTCCCCGTGTCTCTAATTACATCTTTATTAACGTCTGTTTTGCCTTGCAATTCTTAGAAGGCACAAATTAAAGCAAAAATGTGAATTTCGTTTCAACAATTAAAAATCTTCGGATTTCGAGTTTCGGGATTTATTATCAGATGTCCGTATTGCGTTTATATCGAAGTCATTGTAGTGTGGCTTCTATTACGACAGGAAATATTGTTTTCACGTTCAGAACTGCTGTAAATAGTGGCTCCGAAGATTTCTTTTAGGATAAAATACATATAAGCGGATGTACAAATACACTATACGTAAAAGCAAATGTTAACTGTCTTTCCTTTTATTTCGATATACTCTTTATGGGTTTTTGCTTAGTTGAAGAGATATATTGTGGAATGTAATTTTAGATTCCCCATGTCTCTAATTACATCTTTATCAACGTATGTTGTGCCTTGCAATTCGTAGAAGGTACAGATTAAAGCAAAAATCTGAATTTGGTTTCGCAACTTAGAAATCTTCAGATTTCGTGTTTCGGGATTGGTTATATTTTCTTTTATAGATCGCCTATCAATTGCATAAAAATTGTTTAAGACTCGTTGCGCAAATACTTTTACAGTGCTCGGATTGTTCTGAAATCCAAACTCGTCTGCATTAAAAAAAACTTTAGACAGATCGGCTATTGCATCTTCTAACCCTTTTTTTCTTATATCATTATCAATTTCTAAAAACCATTGTCTTATGTGATTTTCAGATGATGTACGCACTAGCTGACGTAACAGATTCGCTGTATGAACAGTTAACATGTATGTGAATAGTGTAAGCATTTTAATAAAAACCATATATCAGTTTGAACTAAAGTATTGTTATTTATCAGTGTCAAAATCAACATAAGCAGAAATAACACGTTGTATTAAAAATACGTACAATGTGACTTTAAAAACTATGCTTCAAAACTGCTTCATATGTGAATCATTCGGAGTATTTGATTTCTGTGGCTTCGGATTTTAGGGATTTGACCTCTCGTTTGAACTTGGTTGTGCGTGGCTTATCTTTTGATGCCTTAGATGTCAATAGTAGACGTAGCGTTACGGTGTTTGATTTAACTGTTCTGTTTCTTTTAATGAGAGTTTCACTTTATCTGCTGTATTCGCTGTACTCGTATATACTTTTTGCTTGTTATTGGAAAGTTCAGGTTTTCTAACGGTTCCGTTTATTTTTGTTGTATCGATGCATTTATGATACGGTTCATCGTCTCTTTTTGTAATGTGGCCAATATTGTCGAATCTTTTTTCACCTAGTAAAGCAAATTTAGATTGACTCCCACTAAGTTTGACACTGATGTAGCGGTTTTTTCATTATTACAAATTATAAATATACATCGATGTCAGCTCATGCTTTCTCTTATACAACGCACTTCTTTATTCTCATCCTTTGAGCAATAGATATCAACTTGAAGCAGAGTATAAACCAGATTTATGCTAATATTTTTTTTTAATCTATGTTATTCATTTCAAAATCTTGACGGTTATTCTGGGATGCATAAATATTTGTAAAATATGGAAAGCCCTCAATTACTTTTTTGTCAACAAAGAGTTAAAAAACTTCAATATATGACTTGCCTCCTTGGTTCGCTTTTATATGGTCTAAATATCAATCAGACTGATGTTAAATTACTATTGAACAAGAATGAGTAAAAGTTGTTATAACTTGGGATAAATTTGGATTTACTATTATTTCCTGGTTTTTTATTTGGACGTTTTATCTGTGGTTCAGAAGAATATCAGAATCGTCAGAATTCCCAATCACTTGTATTTCATATGTCCCTGCAATATCCGATTTTATTGATTCTTTACAAATAATATTATCATTAATGTCTTCTACATCAGGAAGTTTCTAATCTAATCCTGGCAGCAAATAAACCACTTCTAACAAAGCTATTAACTCTTTAGTAGTTAGTGCATCTTTATTTCATATTTTTAGAATTTACTGAAATAAACAAAAGCACTACTATATAAACTCATTCACATGATAATTTTTCGACTGTTCTAACAACCATTCAAATTTTGTCATTTTGTGTCATGTGGAACAATTTCACCCAATCATGTCAACATTAGACTGATAATTGCATTCAGTGCAATTTTCAATACTTCATCCAAATAAATTTCAAAATGTCACGTTTCGGCAGTGATAATGTTCAAAGTATAAATGCGCTAATCAAAGAAAAAATTCCCAGAAATACAACCTAGAGTCACAAATATATTTGGGGAATATTCATGGAATTTTGCTGCGGACGAGAATATGAGTTGAATGAACATAGAAGCTTAGAAGAATTGGCGTTGAATCTAAAAAATTATCCGCCGAATATCCCTCGGACATTGATGAATGCCTCATAATTTTATGATAAATTTCTCAATCTCTCAAGGAACGAGCTTTCAATTGTCATGAAATTATCTCGTCTGTTATCAATGTCCTAGGGATATTACTACCGATAATAGTTTAGCTTACTTCATTTTAATTTATGTGGACTTCATAATATTTTTCATATTTATATAAACCAATAAACACAAGGAAACTTTTAAGTTAAGTTAAAAAAACAAACAAATATAACTTTCTTGTTTTCTGTTTTTTGAAGTTCTGTATTGGGTACTCTCTAATAAGAATAAAATTTTTCTTTATTTTGTTAGACAACTATAATATACCCGATAAAATACACATGACAATTTAATAATTTATATCGGTCTTAGATTTAATTTTTACGTAATTACTTATATGTTTAAATAAATAATTAAAATTTTTTTGATATGCCTCTGCAAAATAAATAAGTGGAATATGATTTCATTGAAAAGTTATCGTTAAGGGCTTCGTTAAGTGCGATGTTGCCAAGTAATTACCTTCAATTAACAATAGCTTTGGTATATCTGACGTAGTTTTACCTGTTTGATCACTAGAAGATGCTGCATGAAAATACGTTTATTATTTTTTGTGAGATTTCTAAAATTTTTTTGCCAATATTAGTAGCTGGTATAAAGATGGTCAAAGTTTAGTGTTTCTATTTTAATTACGGTCTTTATATTTTTTTCCACTGTTCATGGTGGCTATTTTAATCCCCCAGTTATATAAATGGATGAAGGTGTGTGAGGATCACTGGGGCTATCTAGAATGCAGCTGGCAATGTTTAGATGTAAGTAGAAGATGCTTTTAATTTTGGAAATTTATAAATTTTGTCGGTAGTAGATGTGACATTCACATTTAAAATGAAATAAATTTTAGACACTTTGTAAGAGTAATACAGCCCAAAGGCAAAACTCACTTTAAGATCGCTAGCCACACTTCGAGACTCTGTTTCTGATGCCTCATTGGTGATAGCGTTACGCGCTCTAGTATCTGCTTGTTCACTACCTTCTATACCTATGAGAGATGGTATCCAAAGAAAGTGGATTCTTCTGAAATTTTCTTGATCTTCGATTAGTTCACCTTGATCATTTTCTTAGTATGGTGTTTGCGGTATACATTTTCATAGCTTCGACTGCACTGAGAGAGTCGGAAAGGACCAGCTAACAAAGGATGTTTTTAATATTCACATGTTTAATGTCTTTAAACAAACCAAATACTTTTGCAGTATAGATACTGGAGTTTAGAGGAAGTTTAAATTGAAAAAAGTCATTTGGGGTTACCACTGCTGCTTCAGTGCCAAGTTTACCTTTGAATGCATCTGTATAAATTTTAATCCAGACATTGTATTGTTGATCAAGGATTGAACTTATTTTGACTCTAAAAAGAATAGGACTAGTTTCATGTTTATTGTATATACTTACCGCTGTAATTACTTTGGGCTGTTTGACAGTCCAAGATAGATAGTGATTGGAATTCGTTTAAAATACTGTTGGGAATGTTCGGGTTAGAACTATATAATCGGATTCCTTCGTAGTAAGGTTTGGAGGCACGAACTGTTTTTGTAAAAATTGATATATTTATTATTAAAAGAATTACAGAAGAGAGGTTTGTTTATATTTGAGGCTATAGATGTGGCACGTGCTAGATATACGTATATTCTTCGGTGGTTTAGAGGTGGTTCGCCAGTTTCGCTCAGTATACTTTCGGATAGAGTTGTCCAAAAGGCTTTAAGTGCAATTTTAATACCAGACTTGTGTATGCTTTCAAGTATTTTAAAAATTTGCATATGCAATAATTGACCCATAGTTTAATTTAGATCTAATTGGTATTTTATATATTCTTAACAGAGTTTTCTGATCTGATCCCCAGTTTCGGTTTGCCAACGTTTTTATTAGATTCAGTCTTTTTCTGACATGTTAAAACTGTTTGTTTTATATGTTCCTGCCAAGTCAGTTGTTGATCAAACCACATACCTAAAAACTTTACAGTTGCTTTTAATGGGAGGATGGTACTGTATAATTTTAAGGTAGGGGGCGTTGATGAAACCTTTTTTGAAAAAAGTATTCCTGATGTTTTGTAACTGAAAATTTGATTCCATACATCAGAGACCATTTTTCTAATTGGTTTAGAAAAAAACTGCAAAGTGTTTTATATTGATGTGGTGTTGTTTCCTTTTATAAAGACAACAAGGTCATCTTCAAACAGTCGAGCCTTTAAAGGTTAAGTAAGGTTGTTAATAAATTGCCACTTAGAATAATGTAGGGCTTCGAACTGATCCATAGGGTGTTCCATTTTCTTCACTTTTTTCCTCTGAGTAAGTATTATGTAGGGGAGAAGTGGGAGGTGTAAAACACTTTTTGAATATTTTTTTTTTTTAATTCTGTATTAACTCATCGTGAAATAATAATGCTAGGATATGTTAGATAGCCCTTTGGCCTACTCAATTTTTAAAAAATGGCCGATATAAGTATTCTTTAAAATGAAGTATAATGGATAGTGTGAGGAGCTGCAAATGTCCCATACCACCCATACCACTGGGAGGAGTGGGACACTAGTAGGGAGGTCCGGGACAGGATGTAATAAAGGTTTTTTTTTTAACACAATAGAAACTTTTCTTTATTGTACATTATATTTTGACAATTTAACCGGAAATACAAACAATGATTTTACTCTCTCTGTACCTCCAGATGATATTGGTGCTGGCAATTTAAGCAATATATCCTGTTTCTCAATAAGGCTATTGTCCCCCACATTCGGAAAATAAAATTTCCAGATTCCTCCTGTTTTACGCATGAATTGAACTTTAACTTCATCTAATGAATCACAGTTCAATACTCTGCCAACATAATAAACAACAGACTTTTTAGTACAAAATTTAACAAGCACAAAATCGTCACTCTTAAGATTTACAGAACTATTACTCCAATCTATTTCTGGTATTTCATCCTCTTCAGAACTCAGAAAGATATTTCTAGATCATTATCTGTATCTTGATATGGAATTTGTGCTTCCTCGGACGAAGACTCAGAATCTTCACAAACTTTCTTCTTATTAGATATATTGCGGATGGCCACAGATAATTTACCAGACTTCTTCCTTTCTCTCTCGGAAGCTAATCTTTCAGCCTCTGATTTCTCTGGTGTACTAGTTAAAATACGACTTCTGCCTCTCTTCCTTTCTCTTCGAGCTTCTTTCCATTGTGCAGCTTTAGGAAATGGTCGGATTTGCTCAGATGTAATTAGGATTTTCATTGGCATTATAAGTTCTGGAGTGCCGTTAGAGCCTTTAGAAGTTGATGGTTTTTCAAATGATATAGAAAGAACTTTTAAGGAATGATCTGAACTGGCTGTATGGCCAATTTCAGGATATTCTTGTTCTGCTGAGGAAGAAGTATTATTAGCTTGTCCAGATGGAGGAGGCCGGTCAGTTACTGAAGACATTAGAAATTCTGCTTCGGTGAATGGCTCACTGTTGAAAGGGTAGATGCCAGTTTTTCGAAAACCAGCAATAATGTTCTTCTGCGTTATAGTCAAAGGATAAGCTTGCCCCACAAGGTCACCTATACAGTAGATGGATATGCTTTTGCCTGGGTGATTCAGTAGCCAATCATTACAAACTCTGTTACATTGACTTTTAAATGGAGCAAAAACAGATACATCGAGGGGCTGTAGTCTGTGACTACAATGTGGTGGAAACGTTAAAAGTATAACTCCATTTTCTTTTGCTGTCATTATCACTTCTAAACCCACATGGCTCTCGTGGTTGTCTAAAATTAACAATATTGGCTGTTCCTTAGTGCATTTTGTGTGATGAATTATGTGTTCTAGACTCTGTTTAAAAAGATCACTTAACATCCAACCTGTCTTGCTAGTTAGTGCAATGCTGAATGGAGGAGCACCATCTAAGAAAGACTCCTTATATCTGATTCTGGAAAACACAAGTACAGGTGGTAAAGCGTTTCCTGTTGCATTTACTATGCTTGGCTCTCCTCTCTCTCTCTCTCTCTCTCTTTGGGATTTGCTCCCCCCTTCCAGCCGATGTCACTTGTCCTACTTGCTTTTCACCACGCTTAGCCACAACCTTGGGTGGAATATTGACTTTACTTATTCCTGTTTCGTCGCAGTTGAATATACGATCTGGGGTGAGATTATACTTTTCATAGATAGTTTTTAAGTTATTTAGGAACATATCAACATTGGTTTTGTTGAAGCTTGTTGCCCTTCCTAGACTTGTAGCTTCTGGAGAACGTAGCGAAAGTTCTTTGTGGCGTTCCATGAAGCCTTTGAACCAGTCATATCCTGCCATTTGGTTAACTTTTCATAAATTTCCTACTTTACGTTTCAGAGCACTTGCATATTGCCACGCTGGAATTCTGACCTGAAGTGATAATAAAACATGATGCATTCTACTTGCAGTCAGGATGTATTCTACTAGAGCCAATTCTTGCTCTTCGGAAAATACCATACCACATATCAAATTAGAACAAAAAACAACACATGCTTTGTTGCGAGCTTCATCATATTTCTTTAAATGGCGTTGAAGAGACGATTTTAAAATACTATAAGTCTTTGCTACCTGCCTTATGCTGTTTCCTTCTTTAATCTGCTGAATGGCCTCCACAATGCGAGACTTTAATGGAGCAGTCCTCTCAGGATTTTTCTTCTTCCACTTATGAGGCATCTTACATGATAACAAAGAAAAAATATACTATTAAAAGCATTTAAATAATATCAAATTAAAAATAATACAACAGGGGTGGTCTGGGACAATGTCCCAGACCTCCCACGCATGCTATGTCCCAGTCCTCCCAGTGGAGCATTTTACAATAAATCAGTGAACAAACATAACCTAAAGGTGCCCCAGGGTTTCGTATTATATAATTTACAAACTTAAATAAAAGCTTATAATTATATTGGTTTCTATGTTGCCTTGATACATTATAATAATCAGAAAAAATAATTTACAAACAAGTTAAATTCTTACCTTTTAAAACTGAAAATAATAAAATTCTCTCTTGATCACAACACATGTGATTTTACAACACTAAACAAATAGGAAATGCTACAACCAGTAACACATCGAGTGAGAAAGTACAGAACTGATAGTTCACAAATAAAGATGTAAAATTTGAAATATCCCACACCTTCCTTGTCCCAGACCTCCTCCTTCTCTCCTACTCTCACAAAAAAAGACCGGTTTCGTCAAAAGCTTTTAATAAATTTTAGGCAAATACTCCATAAATGTAGTTCTTTCAGAATAATGAATTTCTAATAAGTATTAAATGCCCTTTTAAGATCGAAAAATATTGCAATACAGTGTTGCTTGGTTGCTAGTGCTTCATGAACTTCAGATTTTAGATTTAAGCTGGATTTATAGTTTGACGAACTGTAGACGTAGACGCACTGCAGACGTAACAAACGGACTAAATATTATTTCAATAATATTTGAGACGCAAGTAGCGCACTGTAAAAGATGAAAGTTGACCAACTCTTCCGTTACAGTGCGTTTCGCTTACGTTCCGTCATGTGCTTACGTTCATTTATAAATGAGAGTACACAAAAGTCTACGTTGATCTTTTCCAGTGCGTCTGCGTCTACAGTCCGTCAAACTATAAATCCAGCTTAAGAGTATTGTCAATACCTGAGGGATTTTGCCTAACACCATTTTGTTCCGGAATGAAGCGATTAAATTATTCTAATGTCCACGTTAACCTGAGATTTACCATTTTTTTCCATCAATTTGATTAAGCTGATTGTACCTTTTAAAAAAGGTAATATTGATGGAAATTTATTATTTTGCCAAATTAAGTTAAGCAGTTAAAGTATAAATAATCCAATATCCAATCCAATCCAATCCAAATATATATATATATATATATATATATATATATATATTATATATATATATATATATATATATATATTATATATATATATATATATTTATAATTGTAAATCTACTTATATAGTTTGAAATGTAATAAATTTACCTTTAAAAGCAAAGAATATCTCAGGGCTAAAAATAATTTTTATCTTTTTTTTTAATTAAAACGTGGCTTCAAAGTATCTTCTGCTAGTTCCATATAAGAAAGATCAACAAAAGGAAAAATAAATATTAGACAAGCAATTCTGATATTAAAACAATTGTCCTTTATTTTAAAATATATCCAATTAATTTAAAATTTCGTTGAGGATAAATCTTATACCATACACTATAAATAGAATAAAAAAATATTCAATCATCCATCAAATCACACATCCCTTAATGCTCAATAAAAATTAAATACACATATTTCTAAATCAAATATTTCTTAATATAAAAATTTTAGAAAGAATTATTGGTTCCTTGACTTCTTGCCTTAACTATAAAAATATTGCAAATTACAAACTATTGACTTGAATATTGATAGATGGTCGTGATAGAATGTCTTTATAGAATTTATTTCAAAACTTAAAACTTTGGTTTTCAAACAGACTATCTTCGCTTGATTCTGCTTGGATTGTGCCCTGACCAGATCGCAATGTACTTCCCCTATCCTACGAATTTCCCTGCTCGCTATTCCGCCTACTGTTTCTTTTGATGATAAAAGAAAAAGACAAACAGTATGTGAAAATGTCGTGATGTCTTTACCACAAGCTTCAAACTCCAAGATAAACAAACTGCTTCCTCTCAGAAACAACGAAAATATATCTGTTTGTACTTACAGTAAATGCCTCTGTTTCTTCTCGAACTCGTCTCTGCTTACCACAATGGCTGCTTAATTTTCCACACAAACACTAAGCACTACTTCTTATAAATTCTCAAAAAAAAAAATGTTTTCACCGGAACCGGTCTCTCTCGATGTTCAACTCACAATGTCATTCTTTTCCTCAGTTTATTCCCGGCAAGCTTTTCACTCCCTTCTTCTTTATCCATCTCAAACCAATCCAAACAAACCTCCCCTCTCATCAAACACATCATCGGTTTCTTAGTCCATTAAATTTTTGGTTTTTCCAAAAATTACCTGACGTTAAAGTACTTTTCGGCAAACGACCTTGAATTCTTTTTTCAACTTTTGTAAAGGAGAAAACCCATTAACCAATAATCCTTTGTAGAACTGTTGTGAGATTCTATGTTTGAATTCATTTCGATAAATGTTTTGTGAAAAGTAATTCCGACCCTGCATAACTACTAAAACAGGTACATAGGCCTTTATTAGAAGTGGTTATTTTGCTGATAAAACTGGATTTGTTTATTGATAACAATAACAAATTATTGCGATCTAGTTGATTTTATATTAATTAAACTGGATATTATGTAAAAAGTTTGTACACTTACAGTTTATTTTAATATATCACTGAGATTTACAATTTGTAACTTATATTAAACTTCGAATTAAACTAACGAATAATAAAAATATTCGGAGCCCACATTTAACACAACATTCAGCTAATACTTTTGTTAGTATTATATAATAATTTATTTGATTCTTTTTTAAATTTAAGTAAAGAACTATATAAAAATATTTATTTAAGCCATCAATACATATATATTTTTAATGATGTAATGCAAAAAAAAAAATAAAATATGAAAAACAAAATTACATTTTTTAAGTCCAATGGTTTTTCTATGGTAAAACGAATGCCTGAAAAATAAATAAAACTAAAATTAAAAGCCCTATTTAATAATAATAATTTTTGTATAAATATTATATATTATGTATAGATATTTTGCATAAAATGAATATAACCTTATAGAGATAGAGGTACTACTAAATTGTTTAATTTTGTTAATTTCTATGGATTTTACAGTACTCCGAACTTGGCCGTGTTCTTGAATACTCGCCATCTTGGAATAACTTGTGCACTGTATCTCATAAACTAGCAATTCTACAGAAAATTTTATTAGAGATTAGTTGTAGCAAATTAAACTACAAATTTATTTATATTACTTTTTATGGTAAAATGAAAAAAAATTATTAACAAAAATAATTATTGAACAAATTTTTTTTTTCGGCTTTAAACTTTTTTCTAGTGATTTTACAATAAAATGATGTGACAACAATATTACAACAAGTTTTGCAGCGAATCATTTTCAAAACAGATATGTATAATTTTATTAATTTTTCTGAGGTTTACAATCTTTTTTGTATTTATTTCATTTTAAATATATTTATTATTTAACATTCCTAAGTGATTATTAACCGTTAAGTACTAACATCTTAAATCAATGGCGTAAACACGAACTAACCACCTGACAGACGGGTTTAACATTTTAGTGGATATTTTTTGGGTATATAATATATATACCCATTATTAAGGCGGCACACGATATTGATCTACGGAGGAGTATCACCGAGCCGCAAGCCCTTATCTCTTGCCGTACTGCTCCACCATAGGCCGATCAGACACCAGCATATTCTAGACTAAGCCGCAGATTCATTTAGAATTTTAAACTGCTGCGTTAGTCTTTTTGTTTTCTGTACTCCGAGCTGGGCATCGAAGCTATTGAGAAGCCGGCCGCCAAGCCTGCTTTGCTATCTGACCGACTATTTAATCAATTCTTCAACTATAAATACGAATAAAATAGTGCATAATATATCTCTATGGTTGCCGTAAAGAAATTAAACCGGATTAAATTATCTATGCATATTAGATAACAATTTACTGAATAGCACTGATTCCGGCTTAGGTCTGCGCGAACGATATGCGCGTACTTATCTTGACAACTAGAGTGAGCATTTTGATACTGTTTAATATTCTGTGGTTCAGGTGTCATATACATCCAATACTACCACAGATCCAATATTACTCTGATAAGCAGAACTTTCATCTTTATTAATTGTTTGATTAATTCAATTTTGTCGTGTTCCTTTATAGGTCCATTTTATTGAATAAATAGTACTTTTTATATAATGCCTAAAAAGATAAAATTATCTTACCCTTTTATCCATATCATAATAACATTTCATTGTATTAAATACGACATCACATGAATTAGTACCAGCTAAAATAGGTGAAATGTATTAGTATGCACAAGTAATACAAAAATAAATTATCAAGAAATAATTAATCACAAAAATTTACCTTGACTACCACATTTTGTGAATACTGAGGTAGCAAAATCTTTCATTTCATCAGGTAAAGTAGCTATAGCACCCTCTACGTCAACATTTCCATCAGATGTTAACTGCAACGAAGTTAAAATTAAAAAAAAGTATACCCACATTTAAAATTAATGTCTCTATTGTCTTTTGAATGTGTTTAGTTCGTCTTTAAGTGTTTTTAATTTAATTGACATTACAATAATTTCTTTTCTGCCCGAATAGAGACCAAAATGGGTTCATCATTATTTTGATAATTTCAAATTGGAGTTAGTGCACACTAGCTAACTAAAATTACATCAAAAATAGAACATCTATCTTTTTTTACATTATCATAGGGCTTTAGTGCAATCTGTTCTAAATAAATAATTTTAATAAATAACATACATTTTCAAAATATCCCTCTTGATTAACACCTTCGTTGCCATGAGAACTTACTTTCTAACGCTCTGGAGAGATTAGGAAATGCCAAAAGGTCTTAATCTCGATAAAGAAAAAATCTGAATCTGCACCTCTACGTGGTAGAAGGTGGGTAACATCAATGTTGATGGCTAACGCAGAAAGGGACCAAGTGATTGCCGGTATAAAAGCAATCCCCTGCTTACCGACCAACGGCTTCGGACGGATAAGTCGGTAGGTAGTAGGACACTCTTTTGTTTTGGAGCTGAGAAATCAACTCCAAATGCCCAAGAATAAATTGTCAACAATAGAAGAATGCAGAAGGCAACGGAAAACCACTACATTAAAGGTTCAACAGAACATTTCTAGTCATTCATCATGGCAAATACGCAAAACCGTTACTGATCATGTAATCCGAAAACCAAGATCCGGCAGGGAAGGAAAAGATCATGTAAAAGACGAGGCGTACCAGGTCTCTAGCAATCCTCGTTTAGATAATAAAATTCCACGTCTAAGAATACACAAATGTAGACCAATAAAACTTGCAACATGGGACGTAAGAAGCTTGTACCAGCCAGAAAAATTAGACAATTTAATACAAGAATAATCTTTCCAGCATAATGTATTATGCTGGAAACAACGATCCGGCTCATCGCTATGGAGTCGCAATCTTGTTAGACACAGAAACTAATAAATCAGTTATAAGCTTCACTTCTTACTCAGAAAGAGAGTGATAATGGTTCAGCTGAAGACAAACATACAAGTTAACTTAATTCAAGTATACGCACCAACAGCGGATAAAGATAAAAAGGCGATAGAACATTTTTATATGGAGTTAGACACAATTTTAAGATCTATTAAAAAAGAAGACATTACAATAGTCATGGGGGACTTTAGTGCTAAAGTCGGGAGAGGAAAAGTTGACGAATATTATGGGGAATTTGGACTACGTGAACGAAACGAAAGAGGGGAAAGACTTGTAGATTTTTGTCAAAATGAACATTTTGCACTAATGAACACAATGTTCCAACTACCCAATAGAAGATTGTACACTTGGAGATCTTCTGCAGATAACAAAGACCACATAGTCAGAAATAACATAGACTATATATTATTTAAAAATAGATACAAAAATTCAATTAAAGCAGTAAAAGCATACCCCGGAGCAGATGTCAACTCTGACCATAACCCGCTGATAGCTAGAATCCACGTGAAACTTAAAAAGATTGTAATACCTAAAAATAAACCAACGTTTGATTACACAAAATTAAGAAAAAGAGAAATACATCAAAAAGAGATCCAACAAGTCAACTCAAATCTAACAGAAGTGAGAAAAGATATATTAACATCAAAAGATGTCAATGAAAAGAAGAGCAGTAGTAAGACACCCAGTTTGCTCAGGCCTTTGTCCTTTACCAAGGCGAAAAGCGGATGCGAGGCTGTTTCTAAGTTAAACCGCCGAGGGGTTGCCTTTATAGGCCCCTCGCGGAGGCTTTAAATAGCTTCGCGTTTGCGAAAAATACGGGATAACCTCAGTGGGTCGACAGGTATGACACTGTAAGGCCTAGTTTTGAACTCTAGGTCGGACAGAAACGGCCCCTGCCTCTGAGGTTTGTGAAACTTGAAGAGGATCCCTCCCTGAGAAATCAGGGAGTGAACTACCGCGAGGTTGCTGGGACGACACCCAGGAAAACCGTCTGGCAGCAGCTAGACGGGCAGATAAAAACAGAGTCTTCCGAGTAGTAAACTCCAATAATTCTTCTTGAACTTATGTTCTCTGCCTTCCGGCAATATGAGTGATAATCTCCCCTCCCAAAAAAGTGATGTCACGCAGGTGACATCACAAGAAAAAGAAGATGATGACAGGCCCAAGTCATCCACCCCGTCTGTTGCTACTGCAATACAAATTTACAATAGCTTTACCGCGAACATAAATAATGACTCCGCGCCCCAAGACGAAACATCCGATGATGACTACGTCCCCATAGAGACCCAAACTGACAGCGAAGTGGAAACGGATGACAGCGTTTCGATCACGATGGAGGTTTCCATCAACGACGTCGACGAGGAGCTGAGCCCGGCCACCGAGTCGACCGTAGCCCCGCCCCCAACTAACGTGGACATCATCTCCACAGTGACTGGTGCCGAGCCGGAGGTAGGCAAAAAGAAAAAACGCCAGCGACCGACAGCAGACTCCTCAGAAGATGAGGATGAAGCTAAAAGAACCAAAGAGATGGAGAGCCAAGAAAAAGCCAATGAGCTTTTTAAGTCGGTCAATGCACTGACTGAGCAAATAAAATCGCTCAAAGAAGAGAGCAGATTGAGGGAAAAAAAGGCGAACGCCCAAATAAAAAATCTCCTAGCTCAGATGACTGAGCTTCGTGAAGAGAACAAACAAAAAGACGGGGAGATTAAGAAGTTGGTAGGCCATATAATGGCTCTGACCAACAGAAAAGAAGATGAACACCTCTGGGACGCCACCAGGCCACTAAGACCCCAAAGCCCTCCATGGGAAATCCTAACCCCGAGTACCTCTGGTAGCGGTGACAAGCCAAAAGAGCCAAAGGTAACAACAGAGAAGAAAAGCGAAGCAGAATGGACAAAAGTCCAAAAGAAAGAGAAAACAAAAGGCACCGCTACTGAGAAATCAGTCACCAGTAGCGAGAAACCAAGAAAGAATTTGAGTGTTGCTGAAAAGCAAACTCAAAAAATAAACGCAAGGAACGACGAAGCGCTCACTAAGGCCGCAAAAGACACACAAAAACGCAGTGAGCAAAACAAAGCCCAAAAAAACTTGGAGGCAACGAAAAACAAAGCAAAGGAAACAACAAAAGAGCCCCAAGTTGATAAAGAAAACAACGAGAAACCTCAGGTACCTACAGAGGTTAACGTTAGAAAACCAAAACCTCCTGCGATAATCTTAAAGACGGTCGCAGAACATCAAGCGATCCTGCAGAAAGCGGCGAAAAAAGGTATCGTTTCTGACAATAAGTTTGCCAGATCAGGCAGATCTATTGTCATAAACACTAAGAATAGGGAAGATTACCTAGGAGTAGTAAAAATCCTAGAGGAACATTCCCCTAAGGTAGAATACGTTGCCTACCCGATAGACAGCGATACGCTAAAGAGGGTTATTCTAAAAGGGCTCGCATCGAGCACAAGTACTGAACTTATTCTCAATGAATTGAGAAATAAGGAAATAGACGCAACCAGAGTAAGTAACATGTACTCTAAAAAAGAAGGAAAACACATACTGCCTTTCTTCATGATCACCCTCAAAGAGGATGACATTCAAAAAATAAGAAAAGTAACAAACTTGTGCTACATGAGAGTTCGTTTTGAAGACGAAATCAAAACAACCAAAGAAACCCTACAGTGCTTTAACTGTCAGGGATATTACCACAGCTCCAAGGCTTGTCATTGCGACTCGAAGTGCGTAAGGTGCGGAGAAAATCATCTAAGCAATGAGGCGGAAAGAGCAAAGAAACGGCCCCAAAATGCGCCAACTGCGACCAGGCGCATACGGCCAATTACAGAGGATGCTCTAAAGCTCCTAAAAGAAAGACCCCTGCCCCCGTCAAACCGGCAGCCAAACCAATTAACCCAGCAACAACAACCGCGGGTTTCAGCTATGCGCAAGCAACCAAAGGAGCCCCACAACAAGCGGCCCCAACAATGCAAGACGCAGCCGCACTCATTGCTTCATTCCAAACGGAATACAATAAAAGAATGATGGAGATGATGTCCGTGATGGATAGGGCCACAAAAATGATGACTGCATTCGGTGAAATAAATCGACAATGCTAGCGAACCATACGGAAGATCTACGCATAGGGTCCTGGAATTCCGGAGGAATTTTCAAAAAACTCAACCTTTTGGACGAGATAATAAATAGATTAGAGCTCGATATCGTATCCCTTCAAGAAACAAAATTAGTGGAAAGGAAGGAAACTAAATTTCCAGGCTACGATATCTATAGAACTGACCACAGAGCAAGATCAGGAGGAACAGCCATACTAGTTAAAAAAAGGCTTAGAACACGAACACATCCCAACACCAGGTGGACTGGTCACAATGGAAGCCACGCTAGTAAGATTAAAGGCCAACAATGAAACACTAAAAATAGTGTCAGCTTATGTCAGACCGAACGAACCGATTTTCGATGAAGACTTGAGCCTAATCCTCGATACAGAAGAACCTACGGTAATTATTGGAGACCTTAATGCGAGATCTCCCAACTGGTTCGACAGAGCGACCAACAATAACGGGAGACGTCTTTGCGGCCATCTCGAAAATAGACCAAACACGTATGTGATCGGACCAACAGAACCGACCTGTTTTCATGGACAACTTCCAACATACATAGACATTGCAATCCTACACAACGTGGGTCAACAATACGAGATACACTCTCTAAACGAAGGCGATTCAACGCATAATGTAATCGTCCTGACCCTGGGAGCAATAGAACTAAACTATTTGCAACCCCACAAAAGAAAAATAACAAATTGGTCAAACTTCAGAAGAATTGTGAGCGAAAACATCGGTAACATTCCAACAATAAACAACATCACAGAACTAGAAGACACGGTAACAAAACTAGAAAATACGATAAATAACGCTATCGATGCCAGCTCCAAAACGGAAACTATAGCAAGACAAAAAGGAAGATTCGGAGACATAAGTCACGAACTACAAGAATTAATCCAAGAAAAGAACAGAAAAAGAAGAAGAGCTTACCGCACTAGAACAATAGAAGACAAAAGGATTGCAAATGAGCTAGACCGGGAAGTCAAAAGACAACTACGAAATCACAGAAACGAAAGCTGGGACAACTATATCCAAGATCTAGACCCCAACAAATCCGCCTTCTGGAAATTATCAAAAATCCTCCGACAGGACAAGAAATCCATACCTCCACTACATGGAGTAAACGGGATTGTCCACACGGAAATAGACAAAGCTGAAGTCCTAAAGGACGAACTAGAAAGAGCATGTAGAAACAATGAAAACCCCAACGAAGACATAGACTTCGAAGAAGAGGTAGAAAGAACAGCCAGAAGAATAAAGAGAAGAAAGGGCAGAGTAGGAATTACACATACCTCCCCCGAAGAAATAAAAGAGCTAATAAAGCTAACCAACGCCAAAAAAGCCCCAGGTCCAGATAATATCACAAACAGGGCACTGAAAAATCTACCCAACAAAGCTATTGTCTACATAACAAACATCGTTAACAATATGCTCAAACTACGATATTTTCCGGACAGATGGAAAGAGGCACATATAATAATGATAAAGAAACCAGGGAAAGACGGCGCGTTTCCACAAAATTACAGACCTATCAGCCTATTATCATCAATAAGCAAGATAGCAGAAAGAGTTATACTAAAAAGACTCAACGATGAATCGGAAGCATTAGGCACCATACCAGAAGCGCAATTCGGATTCAGAAGCGAACATTCGTGTGAACTACAAGTCCTACGTTTCACGGAATTTGCAACGAAAGGTTTTAACGAAAAAATGTACACGGCAACAGCATTTCTGGACGTCAGTAAAGCATTTGACAGGGTCTGGCACGAAGGACTCATATATAAAATGAACACCATGGGGTACAGCGAGGCGATGACGTGCCTCCTTGGATCATACCCACCCAACAGAAGGTTCAGGGTTCGAACAGGGGCAACCCTGTCCGAAGTCGGAATCCTGGAAGCGGGTGTGCCTCAGGGAGCTGTGCTGTCGCCTTACCTGTATACCATCTATACGGCCGACACGCCAAAAGAGCCAGGATCCCTGTTGAGTCTTTACGCTGACGACACAGCAATAGCTGTTAGCTGGAGGAATCCAGATCATGCAGCTAATCATCTGCAGAGAGCACTAAATAGATTCGAAAGATGGTGCATCAAATGGAAAATCGCCTTAAACCCGGATAAAACACAGGCTGTAATGTTTAGTCACAGAAAAAGTGTACCTAACCGCGAAGTAACGATTGGAAACACCCCAGTAGAATGGACAAATGAGGCCAAATACCTAGGGGTGTTACTAGTCAAAAAACTCACCTTCACGCAGCACATCAACCAGCAAACATACAGAGCCAAAGCGCTGAAAGGTCAGCTCTCAACGCTTATCGGCAGACGAAGCAAGCTAAGATTTAAAACCAAAATCAGAATAGCAAACAGCATTATCCTGCCAGTCCTATCGTATGCCTCCGCAGCATGGGGACACACCTGTAAAACAAACAGGAAAAAGATACAGACAGCGCAAAATCAACTTATAAGAGATGCTCTAAATTTACCAAAATACGTACCTCTGAGAAATTTATACAGAGACTCAGGACAAACAAGGATCCTACATACAATGGATAAAAAGGCATACGAACTTTTTAGTTATACTAAAAAGACTCAACGATGAATCGGAAGCATTAGGCACCATACCAGAAGCGCAATTCGGATTCAGAAGCGAACATTCGTGTGAACTACAAGTCCTACGTTTCACGGAATTTGCAACGAAAGGTTCTAACGAAAAAATGTACACGGCAACAGCATTTCTGGACGTCAGTAAAGCATTTGACAGGGTCTGGCACGAAGGACTCATATATAAAATGAACACCATGGGGTACAGCGAGGCGATGACGTGCCTCCTTGGATCATACCTAGCCAACAGAAGGTTCAGGGTTCGAACAGGGGCAACCCTGTCCGAAGTCGGAATCCTGGAAGCGGGTGTGCCTCAGGGAGCTGTGCTGTCGCCTTACCTGTATACCATCTATACGGCCGACACGCCAAAAGAGCCAGGATCCCTGTTGAGTCTTTACGCTGACGACACAGCAATAGCTGTTAGCTGGAGGAATCCAGATCATGCAGCTAATCATCTGCAGAGAGCACTAAATAGATTCGAAAGATGGTGCATCAAATGGAAAATCGCCTTAAACCCGGATAAAACACAGGCTGTAATGTTTAGTCACAGAAAAAGTGTACCTAACCGCGAAGTAACGATTGGAAACACCCCAGTAGAATGGACAAATGAGGCCAAATACCTAGGGGTGTTACTAGACAAAAAACTCACCTTCACGCAGCACATCAACCAGCAAACATACAGAGCCAAAGCGCTGAAAGGTCAGCTCTCAACGCTTATCGGCAGACGAAGCAAGCTAAGATTTAAAACCAAAATCAGAATAGCAAACAGCATTATCCTGCCAGTCCTATCGTATGCCTCCGCAGCATGGGGACACACCTGTAAAACAAACAGGAAAAAGATACAGACAGCGCAAAATCAACTTATAAGAGATGCTCTAAATTTAACAAAATACGTACCTCTGAGAAATTTATACAGAGACTCAGGACAAACAAGGATCCTACATACAATGGATAAAAAGGCATACGAACTTTTTAACGGACTAAATAACCACCCAAGTAGCATGCTAAGAGAGCTGACTAATTACAATGCAAACACCAGGACACTACACAGAAGACCTAAACAGCAAATAGCCGGATATAGGGTCCCAAACTAATAAATGAAGAATGAGATGGTCGCAAAAAACGTCAAATAAAAAAATGCAGTCATCAAAAAAACAACCCCCAAAAAAATCTTATTTTTAGGACTCTGGCGAGAGGGTACAGGTGCCAAGGCACTTAGTTAAGGACAATATACACCGGGGTGTGTGGAGGCCATATACACCCTGCAATGCACACCCCACCACACCGCACACTATATTTAGCATGTAAGAAATAAAAGGGTAAGAATTGTGCAGGCATTTTATTGTTCCATCGCCAAGGAAGACCCCCCAAACCCCAAAAAAAAAAAAAAAAAAGGTTTTTCTTTTAAATTCAGTAGATTTATTTCAAAATTAAATTCAATTATCTAAACTTAACGTAATTCATACCAATTCTCTATATAGAAGACGCGTCAGGCCTTCTATATACCGCTGATGCGGAATTGGCCCTTAAGGCGGATCAAATGAATGCTGATCCTTTCGCGACTCCCGAGCACTGAGACCATGTGCGGCAAACATGAGCTTGGTGGCCGGACCCTCTCGGGTGCCCAGCCGGCGAGGAGAACAAAATTTATTTTGCCAAATCGGCGGCTGAGTGACCGAGCACACACATATCTTTCCGGACATGAAGTCGACAGCCCAGGCTGTCGACTTCATGGACGGAACACACACGCTATTTTTCTTTTTTTATGTTAGGGACTTCAGTCCCGAAGTGCAGTCCGAGTAAAATCAATAGAGTCAGTAAAGTAATTAGGGAGAAAAGCCTAGATGTGGCTACCCCTACAGTTAGGTGGCATAACCACAGTCATTAAAAACAGGAGATGTCTCATTACCCAGGGCATCTCAGGTAACTTTCAGATCATAGCCTCCTCACGTCAGTCGTACGATGAGGAGGGGTGGAGGAAAAGCCTGGGGGTCAGATAGGTACCACTTTAACTAGTGAAGTGTGACCGGTTTGATCTTCGGACATGTGGATCCCATTCTTATATTGGTATACACATGTTCCTAGGGGTAGGGTTGATCGCTTAGCGTGATTGTGTGTGTGTGTGTGTGAAAAGAAGAGCATTATTCAGGAGGCATTACTAAAGGTTGCAGAAGAAAATCTAAAGCCTAAAAAGACAAATAAAAAACAGAAGTTGATGACTTCAGAAATTATAGCTTTAATGGAAGAGAGGAGAAAAGCCATATGAAGAAATGAGCCAAAATATCAAGAACTAGTAGCTTAATAAGAAGTAGTAGAAGCTTTAGTATGCATAAAAAACAAATACCTGAAAGCGAGCACACTATGGGATACTCAAAGACGATAATGGTAAACTCATTGCAGACATTAAAGATAAACTTAGATTTTGGCAAGAATACATAAGGAAACTATTCGACAATGATAGAATGATACAAGAAGAACCACAGGAACAAACAGGACCGAACATAATAATGTTCTAATTAGAACAGGCAATTAGAAATACAAAGACCGCAAAATCAGTAGGCCTAGATCAGATACCCACTGAGCTAGTTAAATGCATTGACGAAGAAACACTGTATATACTTTTAGATCTGTTTAACAAAGTATATACAACAGGAGTAATACCCCAAGATTGGTTGCTGTCCACGTTTGTAACACTACCAAAGTCAGTACATGCGAAAGAGTGCTCCAAGTACAGAACAATTTCCTTAATAAGCCACACACTTAAGATATTTCTCAAAATAATACATAGAAGACTATACAAAAAAATAGAAGAAGATATAGATAAAACCCAGGCTCTGTTCGCTTTTAACGTTCTCGTGCAAAGACTACTAGATATGAATCAGGATTTCTATGTCTGCTTTATAGATTATAAAAAGGCTTTTGATAGAGTACGACATCAGAAACTCGTAAAACTGTTAAAAGAAAAGAATGTGGATAGTCTAGATATACGGGTTATTGTCAATCTGTACTGGAATCAAAAAGGTTAGAATCGAAAGAGGTGTTAGACAGGGATGCGTGCTGTCTCCATTGTTATTCAACTGTACAGCGAAGCTATTTTTTGGGAAGCAAAGCGTACATCAATAAACGGAAAAATCTCAAACAACATAAGATTCGCAGACGATACCGCTGTGTTTGCAGACAGTCTAGAAGCATTACAACGCTTAGTAAATAGATTACATCAAGTCAGTATAAAATATGGACTACAAATTAACGTTAAGAAAACCAAGTTCAGGATTATTTCTAAGCAACATACAGTAATAAGGCTAGATATCGAGGGAAAACAAGTAGAAAAAGTGAATAACTACAAATATCTGGTAACCTGGGTAAATCAAAAAATTGACCAATTAATAAGGACACGTATTAAAATTGCAAGACAAGCAGTTATAAAAATGAAAACTATGTTTGTCAATCGAAACTTTCCTCTGGATCTGAGGATAAGAGCCTTAAGATGCTATGTGTTCTCGACTTTGTTGTATGGAATGGAAAGTTGGACACTAAATGCAGAAAATATAAAGAAGTTGGAATCATTTGAGATGTGGTGCTACAGAAGGATTTTGAAAATACCATGGACCCAACGACTTACAAATGCAGAAGTGTTAAGAAGGCTACAAAAGGACAGCGAGGTCATAAAGTACATCAAAACAAGAAAGCTGGAATATTTAGGCCACATTTCCAGAGGTGCGAAATACGAGATATTAAGGCTCGTAAGGCAAGGTGAAATCAAAGGTAAAAGATCTATAGGAAGACAAAGAATTTCCTGGCTGAGAAACCTAAGATAGTGGTACAGTTGCAGCTTAGTAGATCTTTTAAGAGCAGCCGCCAATAAGGTACGGATATCTGTGATGATAGCCAACGTGTGATAGGAGAAGGAACTACAAGAAAAAGTGCCACGAGATACCATTGCGGCATCATAGCAAATTTGACTTTCTGGTCGTGTGAAGCCAGTCATGTACCTCGGACAGGCAGATACGTTACTGCTGTGTGAAGCCGCATATGCTATTGAACGTTGTGAAATGCTTATGAAACATTGTGTACAATGGCTGTATGTGGCTTGACATGGCAAAAACATATAAAAATTGACATCTTGCTAGGCATATTATTATTTATATAAATAAAAACTTATGCAAAGAAACACACATTTTATTATTCATTTATTAAGAACTGTTCTACAAAGATAAAAAAGAATACTAATATTTAAAAATACAATAATTTTAAGCGAAAAAGAAAAATACATTTATTTAGTACAATGACGATTTTCACAAAAACAAGATAAGCAAGAACTTTTTTGGCAAATATTGCATCTAAATTTTGTGAACGGCCAATTTTTTTGGGCTTCTGTTCGACCACCAGGTCCACTCAGATTTTATAGCATTCAACTCATCTGCGTCTTCTATTTAGACTAACATCTTCTAATACATGCTGCGGCAATGAAAGTTCAATACAACGATAATGCTCCTTATTTTATATTTGAATTAATTTCAACGTGACAAGTTTCTTAAATCTTAAATCCAATAAATCTAGTAGTCTTGTCATTATTAATCTGTTGATGTAGTATAAAAGCATTGACTAATGATGTGTCAATAAGAAGTTCGACAGCTAATTTCTTATATCACTTTACGCCTCGTCTTAAAGAAATAGCATAAGATTTCATCCGATCAGATAGGTCAAAAAAAACCTTTATGCTTATTGTACTACAACAACAGTAAACGGTTTTTCCCTTTGCTTGCACCCAGAGGTAACTTGTAGAAGCTCTGAAGTATGTTTTGTGTTCAATGTCAAAACATCACGTTTGTCCTTACATTTTTGAATAACTATTCCAGTATTACTCTCAGCAGCTATTGTCATACCTTTTTTGAGTTGCTTTTGTATAATATCTTTTGTAATAAATTTTCGATTTCTTATTCTAATTAGGAATAAGCTAAAGCAATACTGATGTAGTAATTGTCGGTATAAAAAGTGCGTCCTTTGTTCAATAAATCTTTTGCCACTGTAAGAACTATATTTTCAGAGGACGACTGATCTTCTATTTTGTCTTGTCCAAAATAAACTGTTAAGTTTTAGATATAACACTTTTCAACACAAAGTTTATACGGTTTGATGCCAAACTTGTGTCTCTTTTAGTAAATTATATTCACCCGATACAGTAAACAAATGATGTTGTACCGATAAGCATTTATTTACTGCTAACAAATTCATTGCATTTATCGGAGTATACAGTTATCCTTCTCATTTCGTTTATATGTCAGTCGCATTGGCTGCGACTAGCACACGTGGCTTCTCTTCACAATCTGTAAAAAAATGTACGATTTAATGAATAATATAACCAAAACTTACAATTTATAATTTATATAGAATTATATAGAGTGCACAAAAAACATAATGGCCAGAGGGTTCATTCTATTACATACTATTGCCAAGGTGTTAAATATAAATATATTTTAAATAATAGTTATAACACTTCACTTCTAATTTTCGCAACAAATAATTTACACAATACCCACATTCCTAGTTTACCTGTCACCAGTTTACCATAGCAGTTGTTTAACTATGTTTTCTCAGACACTACATAATATTCCTTGTATCGGCATGTAAGTAATATTTATTTATTTAATATCAATTTTACTAGATCGTTTTTTTACTTAAGTTTTATTCTGTTTTATTTAATCAATTTTTAAGTCAAATTTATTAATCACACATATATAATATGGGCATAATTGCTGTACATTCTGTAACAGACAGCACCCTAATACGGGTTAATATATTTTAACATTTAGTACCATGTTACGTTGACCTAAAGATGCATAGCAAATTATAGTATGCGAAACCGGTCGTTGGTGGTAGAATAAATTAATTGTGAGTAAGTCTTATTCTTCTTTCTTTTTACCTATTTAAAAAAAACTTCAGGAAATATCTTATGCTCTTAATACTCCAGTCGTCCCGTATAAACTTTGGGAGCCTAAAAAAGATGATAAAAAGTTTAACACTTTTACTTCTTTCCAGACTTTCCGCCTCGTAGGTGGGGAAAAACAGAATAATATAGATTAACCAGGTATTTGTACACCAAAGAAAAAAAATGTTCAAATAAAATTAAATAAAAATGTGGCTGAGATAATTTTAAAGAAAAATGTTTATTAGCACTTTTTAAATAGAATAATGTTAATGTTGAATACAATTTGTATCAACTTGATGCTACTAATTCAGTGGTCATCGCTTCTCGGCCTCTGGCTAGGATCAAAGTGTAGTATCTGTTCTTATCAGCTTAATATCTGATACGACCCCGCATGCGGAGCCAGTATATTAAACTGATTTTTGGAAATAGATGGAAGATTAAGTATCTTGCTCAACTTCTATCACGGGTTGGCCTAGTATTGCAGTACCGCAGGGATTGGCCAATTTAAATTCGATCGGGTCCTCTACACTGACGCATCAAAAAGCGAAATGTGGGTTGGTTGTGCGGTTACTACTACGGAAACAGTGGTTAGTTCATGTCAAATATCTGCCACATGCAGCCTTCACACTGGTGAACTGTATGCTATTTACTTAGCCTTCAAACTCTGCACAGCACCCAATAAACATATTGTCATCTGTGCAGACTCCCTTGCCTCTATCCAGTCCATCAATAATCTATTTACTAATCACCCTCTTGTAGAAAAAAATTATGACACTTCCATATGATCCATATGATAATCACTATCATATGGATTCCCTCCCACATCGGGATTACGGGTAACGACAACGCCGATCGCTTTTACTTTGCTAAAGAAGCTGCTGTATCCAATTGTACACTACGTAATATACAAATCGCCAGTGACCTAAAAACTAGTATAAAGAAACTCGTACGAAATTACTCGCAGAGTCATTGGAACCAATCCACTACATTTTTATACCAAATGACGCCAAGAACTGGGCATGAAGGGCGACATCACAGATATATTATCGAACCAGAGCCAAGTCATCACAGCTATCTAGTTCCTGAAGCTAGAAAACTTACTCAATAATATATAACTATAGTATATTATATTATGTAATTGTACCTTATATTATAAAATTGTATCCACGGTGCCTCGTGCTAATCGCCGAAGCTGTCACAAGCACGTTGAATTAAATAAAAAAAATATCGATGGTGTACTAGTTATGACAAAACGTTTTTAAGAATTTATTTTAATTTAAGAAGATTTATGATTTTATGAATATTGGTTTTTTTATTTATCAAAAGGACGAAAGAGTGTATTTTGGTTTGGTTTTTCTTGGTGCAATCTATAAGTAATCCGGCAAGATATAATTTTAATATTTAATAAGCAGTCAATTTGAAATCTCCTTTTATAAAATCTAAACAACAGCCAAAAATTAAAATGTGTTATTATATCATGCTGTTTGTTTATTTCACGGATAATCTAATAATTTCCCATATATTAAATTCATATATTTCATGCCGAAACTCATATAATTGTTTCAATTTATCCAAGGTCGTAGTAAATTTCACAAACCAATAACGTTTACTTTAATAAAATCAAGTTTTTGTCCAAGCTTTATCTTCAGGCAATATTAAAAACCTTGGGCTTTTTCTTTTTCTCACTCTCTTCTTTCTTTCTCACGAAAAGAGAAATAATAGAGTCTATATTTTTTAGCCATCCTACAATATAAATCATTTCTACATACTGAAATATTTAAAGTTAAAGGCTACTAGAAGCTTTATTGAGTTTATGGGTTAATTTGGTTTTGTTGGATTTCATTCACCAGGATTTTAGAATTCCGTTTATTTGGTACTGGAATAGTTGAGAATTCTTCCAGTTCCGTACCTACCAGATGCTTGGAACCGGTCGTTGGATCTCAACTATATTATTTGTTATTAAATATAACTTTTAATTATTGATAATTTTTATATTTACAATTTTCCTTAATAACTTGCTCTTTAACGCATTATTTTTCTTTAATAATAATTAATTTAAATTCATCCAATAAACATTTAGTTATACATTAATAGTGTCAACTTACCTTGTTTACATATTCAAATCGAAAGCCGAAGTGCAGAAATACTCTTTCTAGTATGCAAGTAAACTATGTTTTTTTTTTAACTATTTAGGCCCATAGTTGCGTTAACGCAACACATTGCAATTTTTTTTACACTCATACTGAAGTTTTTTTTATATAAATTGCGAATAGTATTGTGTTAAGAAAGATTGAACAATTTAGAAAAAAAATTTCCACGAAAAAAAATTTAATTCGAAATAGGGTTAAAAATATCAAAATTACTATAGAAATTATTACAAGCGAGGTACATCCTCAAAAAATATTTTAAAATATTTAGGTATTATTATTGTATCATTCACAAGATATTTTTATAACTTAGGGACATAAAATAATAAGATTCTAAACTTAGAATTTATTTGTTTTTAGAAATTAATGTCGTCTCACGACTTTAAATATAGCGTTGCGTTAACGCAACTATGGCATAATAAGTCTAATACATAAAAGTGACTAATTTCTTATGTAATCCTGGCTCACCTGATAAACACGAGGTGTTTGTTATTTTGTCTTGCGTATGCTCGATTTATCAGTCGTATCGAATATCAATACGACTGTTTTCGGTATTTTTTGTATTTGAGGGGCTTTCTGTTAGTCATACGGTGTCTATAAGGGTTCAGTAATAGCCAACAAAAATTGGTATCCTATTAAATTCTCAGATAACATAAAATTTTTTATCAGGGTAAGTTCTTTTATTTTTCGATATTTATTTGAATATTGAATACAACAAACAGACACTTACAAATATCTGGGGCACGAAATCAAAATAGAGACAATTAAACACATGAAATACTGAGGCGAATAGGCCTAACGTGGGCAGCATTTGGCAAATTAAGCCATATTCTAAAAAGTTCAATTCCCATGTGTCTCAAGCAAAAGGTTTATAACCAATGTGTTTTGCCTGTACAAACTTATGGAGCAGAGGCTTTAACACTCACGCAAAAATCTGCGAATAAACTCAAAGTTACACAACGAGCCATGGAACCTGCAATGCTGAACGTGAGCCTTCGAGACCACATAACAAACCAACAAATCAGGCAAAGATCAGGAGTTCAAGACATTATCGAAAGAATCACGACGTTTAAGTGGAACTGGCCAGAACACAAGATGGACGGTGGACAAGACGTCCACCTTTGGGCCTCCATTATGGAACGGAGGCCCAAAAACTATAAAAGAAGCCAAGTACGACCACAAACCAGATGGACCGATGATATAAAACGTGTAGCGGGAAACTGGCTACAAGCGGCCCAGTGTAGAGAACACTGAAAAGAACTGAGGGAGGCCTATGTCCAGTAGTGGACGCGATTGGCTGATTGTTGATGATGATGATGATGATGATTTGAATATTACTGTTTGTCAATATTTAAGCGCGATAAAAGTCTAAGGATAATCCTTAAAGGCCCTTGACTATGAAGGAGCTCGAAGGTATACTTAAAAACTTGGATGTAGATGATGAGACAGATGTTTTCTTAATACCTCCAGAAGTTGATAACCTAAACAGATTGATACCGGTTGTTATCAATATTTTAAAAGTCTTGGAGAAAAAGTCTACACATAAAATATATTTTGGTAATTTCTTTACCAGATACAGGTTATTAGTTCATATAAAACAACAAGGATACTTTGCCACTGGCACCATACGTGAAAACAGGCTGCTTAATTGTCTGTTAAAGAACACACAATCCATTGGAAAAAAGATCGCGGCTTTATGGATTGTCGCTACGATCACACTAATAAAATAAATGTTGTGTGTGTTGGAACGATAATTCTGTGGTGACGGTGGCTACCAATTGTGATTCAGTAGAGCCTGTTCTTCCTTAAAACGATACGATCACAAGGTAAGAAAAGATATCGCTATCCCACAACCAAACATGATAGCTAAGTATAATAAATACATAGGGGGAGTGAACTTACATGACCATGGATTAGCTAATTATAGAATTATTTCTTCTTCTTAGGGTGCCTGTCCATTCCGAACGTTGGCGATCATTCTGGCTATAATGATTTTATTGGTTGCTATAAGAAATAGCTGTGTTGAGGTCTTTCTATGCCATGTTCTCAGGTTAGCAAGCCAGGATATTCTTTTTCATCCTAGGGCTCGTTTTCCTTTAATTTTACCCTGCAAAATGCATTGGAGTAGCTCGTATCTGCCTTGATTTCTCATTATATATCTCAAGTACTCCAGCTTACGGATCTTCACAATGTTAACCAAATCCGCGGTTGTGTTCATCCTCCGCAGTACTTCGTCATTGGTGACTTTGTCTGTCCATGGTATCTTCAGGATTCTTCTGTATAACCATAATTCATCAGTGATCTGTCAGATCACTGATGAAAGACGAAAAGCTAGCCGAACTGGAAGAAGAAGTAAAAAAGATGAAATGGGATATATTAGGATTAAGTGAGATAAAAAGAAAAGGGGAAGCCTGTATGAAGTTGGAATCCGGGAATGTACTATACTATAAAGGAACTGAAGAAGAATCATTAGCTGGTGTCGGTTTTTTTATTTCTAATCAGCATGTCCATAAGATTAGACAATATATTGGAATTTCAGAAAGGATTGCGGCTCTAATAATGGACATAAATAAAAATATAAGTTTAAAGATCATACAAATTTACGCCCCTACATCATCACATACGGATGAAGAAGTGGATATATTCTACGAATCATTGACACAAACAGTGAACAAATACAAAAGCACCTACACAATCATTATAGGCGACTTCAATGCCAAATTAGGGAGAAAACTAGAAGAATCAGAAAATAAAATCGGCAACTTTGGATATGGAACACGAAACGAAAGAGGAGAAACATTAATGAACTATATGGAAACGAACGGTCTATATGCGATGAATACCTTTTTCAATAAAAAACCACAGGTAAAATGGACGTGGGTCGCGCCCAATGGTATAACAAAAAATGAGATTGATTACATCCTATCCAAAGAAAAGTGCATAGTACAAGACGTTACGGTCATAAACATGATTTCCGTAGGAAGTGATCACAGAATTGTTAGAGCCAAAATCAAAATTAACTCCACAACAGACAGACAAAAATTTAAACCATCTAAAAAAGAGATAGATACAGAACTTCTTAAAGAACGCAAAGAACAATACATAAACCAGCTAAAAAGAAGTGACATATCACAGCTAAAGGGTCTGCAACTAGACGAATTAAACGATACAATAACAACAGAACTACTAGAAGCAGGCTTGAAGATTGCTAATAAACAAAAGCGAAAACAACAAAAAATTAGCGCTAAATCACAAGATATGCTAAAAAAACGACGACAACTACTGAATGATAACAAAAGAAATACAGTGGAGTATACCGAACTGAATAAAACCATAAGAAAACAGATAAAGGAAGATTTAAAGAAATACCAAGAAGACCGCATTAAGAAAATCATAGAGAAGAACAAAAGTTTAAAAACAATGAAGACAAATATAGGAAAAAGAAAACTGATCATACTTAAAGCTGAGAACAATGAAGAAAGAGATCTAGGAGAAATAGTAAAAATCACAGAAAGATATTACACAGACCTATACAGTTCTAAAAATGACCCACCACTATCATCTAAACAGAATCTCACGAGGAAAATACAAAATGTTGGCTCAGAGGTATTACCAGAAATAACTAAAGATGAAATCGAAAAATCCATAAACGACATGAAAAGAAATAAAGCGGCCGGTGAGGACAAAATACTGGCGGAACTGCTAAAAGAAGGAGGAGACACGATAAAAAAAATGCTAAAAATACTGTTCAACAAATGTCTGTTTGAAGGTAAAATACCAAAACAATGGAGAAATGCCAACACAATCTTAATACATAAGAAGGAGACCGAACAGACCTAAACAACTACCGTCCTATTTCCCTTTTGTCGCAACTATATAAAACCTTCACAAGAATAATAAACAACCGACTAACCTATAAACTTGATAACTACCAACCAGTGGAACAGGCCGGATTCAGAAAAGGATACAGCACAATCGACCATCTACATACGCTTAAAATCTTAATTGAGAAAACCAATGAATACAACCTTCCGCTGTACTTAGCATTCGTAGATTACGAAAAGGCTTTCGACAGCATTGAACACTGGGCGGTTGAAGAAGCTCTGGTCAATAGTAGAATAGATTCAAGATACCGACAATTGATACATGATATTTACTAAAACGCAACCATGACCGTAATTCTGGACGACAAATTAATAACGGATAATATAAAAGTTAAACGAGGAGTCCGACAAGGCGATATAATTTCACCTAAACTGTTTACCTTGACCCTCGAAGACATAATAAAATCAACAGATTGGGAAAACAGAGGAATATGTATTAACGGAAAATACCTAAATCACCTTAGATATGCGGATGATATACTCCTGATCTCCTCGGAACGACAAGAACTGGAATTAATGCTGAATGAAGTTCATGAAAAATCACTGCAAAAAGGCCTAAAAATTAACTTCAACAAAACAAAAGTAATGACAAACACGGAAGACCAAGAGGCAATAAAAATAAAAACAGAAAAAATAGAACAGGTAAATGAGTATATCTATCTAGGACAAGCAATCAGAGCTAATAGAGAAAATCAAACAGTCGAAATATCGAGACGAGTAAGAATGGGATGGGCAGCGTTCGGCAAACTTTCTTACGTTCTAAAAAATCAAACAATCCCTCTATACTTACGAAGTAAGGTATATAACTCCTGTATCATACCGGTGCTCACCTACGGAGCACAGACATGGACATTTACACAGGCCAATTTGGATAGGATAAGGAAGGCACAAAGAGCGATGGAGAGACAAATGTTGGGTGTATCACTTAGAGATAGAAAACGTAACCAGTGGATCAGAACCAGAACAAAGACAGTAGACGCGATAGAACAAGCAGCAAAACTAAAATGGAAATGGGCTGGACACAATGAACGTCTCCAAGACGGACGATGGAACAATGCCATCGGAAAGTGGCGTCCATACAATGCAAAGAGATCAAGAGGCAGACCACAGATGAGGTGGAAAGATGACATCAGGAAACAAGGAGGTCCCACATGGCAGAGAACAGCTCAAGATAGGGAAAGATGGAGAGAACTGGGGGAGACCTATATCCAACAATGGAAGGATAGAGAATAGGTTCAAAAAAAAAGTATATTTCCCAAGTAAAGTTATAGTTCCCAAGTAATTGTATTGTGAGACACGTTCAATTCTCATTTGGTTCACAAACAGATTTGCTTCAGTTATGTTTTGCTTGCTGATGATCATTAGCTTGGTTTTGCTGGTGTTTATATCCAGTCCATATGTTCTACTTGTTTCCGTTATTCTGTTCATTAAGTTTTGCAGCCCTTCTATGGTATTGGGAAACACTATTGTATCATCTGCATACCGCAAGTTATTGAGCTTGACTCCATTTATTGAGATGCCTTCATCAATATCTTTTAGGGCTTCTTCAAAAATGTGCTCCGAGTACAGATTGAATATCAGTGGTGAAATTATGCAGCCCTGTCTCACTCCCCTTAAGATTTTGACCTCATCTGTATATTCTCTATCTATTCGGAGTACCGCTGATTGATTCCAATACAGATCAGCTATAATTTTTAAATCTCTTCCATCAATTCCTGTTTTCTTCAGCATTTCCATCATTTGTTCATGCCTGACTCTATGGAAAGCCTTCTTTTAGTCTATCAGGCATGCAAAAACATTACAGCTGATATCTCTACATTTCTGAAATCAGATCTGCAAGCTAAATAAAGCCTCCCTCGTACCAACGGCGTTCACAAATCCAAATTGATTGGGCGCAATTTGTTCCTCGCATTTCGGGTAAATTCTTTTGTGGATGACCTTTAAAAACAGCTTCAGCAGATGGCTCATTAGGCTTATTGTCCTATAAACTTCACAAACTTTTGCTCCTGGTTTTTTGGGCAATGGTACGAACTCCGATTTGAGCCACTCTACTGGTATTTTTCCTGCCTTGTATATTTCATTAAATATATCAGTTATTATTTTTATTTGTTCTGTATCGAATAAGTTCAGCAGTTCTGCAGGAATTTTATCAAGTACCTTGGTTTTATTATGTTTTCTACAAGTGGGCCTATAAATAAATAAATAAATGGAATAAATAAATAGATTGCACTTTTCTTATAATTCAGTTTAGTATTAGAGTATGCAAATTATTTGATAGGTTTTTTTTTAGTCAGGTATTCTATAAACTGTACATAATAGGTGAAGGTTAATATAAATTAAATTTATTGCTAATTGTATATTTTTTATAACAAAGTAGGGATTAAATTGGATTGTATATACATTGATTGTACATGTTTTATTAGTATCTGTTTTCTCTCATATTCTTATAAAGTAATTAAAGCAACTTTTGCAGCAATTTAATATACTTTGGGAAGTAACCTTGATACTTTACTTGCGCCCACAATTTTCTTTTTAGTTTTTTCGTTATTTCAGTACTCTTTTCTTGATCACTTATAATTAATTATATCAGTTGGTCATATTATTTTTCAGGTGAATGTCTTTTAGAGACATGCAAATTGGACAAATCATTTCTGACCAAGCGGCTTTAACTCTCAAAGTATTGTGTAGTAAGCTTATCTCTTTCATTTTTCTTACTTTAGCTAGCTCGGCCAACTTTCTTTCTTGTTAAATTGGTACTTACCACAGAAGCCCACATATACAATTTTTGTTACAGTAAGCCCAAAAAATGCTGTTAGTAATAATTCTGCATATTAAATTATAAATGCAAGGAAAATTACGAGGCAGCTTTTTTCTATACAACGTGCAGACCATGAGTACGCAGAAAACAAATATGGAGTTTGTTATCTAACTGCGGATAAACAACAAGCTAAAGGTTTTTCCTAAATTAACAACCAATAAGGTAGGTGTCAGATGTAAATGCATAATAGATTTAGGGATATATTCCATTACAAAACTTTCAGAAAAAACTAACTTTTTTAGTTGCAGTTCATTATCAACCGTTTTAGAGTACAATAATATTTTTCAAAATAATGCTATATCTCATTTCATAACATGGACCTACTCTTGCGCAGGTCAAAATAAAAACTTCTTGATCATACCTCTCTATCAGTAGCTAATATTAAAAGAAATTGTGAAAACTATGGACAATAAATTTCCCTTAGGTTAGACATGGCTTCCTAGACTTCGGTAGAGATTTCAGACGTATAAAACCATAATAACCTAAGCAAGTTAAATAAATCATGTCACAAACATGCTTATAAAGTGTTGAACCTCAGGACACTTTAAGTTGCCTCAGGTAACTTTTTTTAATAAAAAAAATACTTTAAATGAATCTGTCTCAGTTCGAGATGGAATAAAATGCATTCCCTTTGACAAGAACAAGAACAAACCGACACTATTAAAGCTGGCAATGGATATAAGATAGGGAGATTCCTGAGTCCTTTATTATCCAACCAAATTATGGATAAAATAATAAAAAAAGTAAGAACTAAAAATGGATACCAAATGTAAGAAAAAAAACTTAAAATAATCTGCTATGCAACGACGCAATACTACTCTGAAACAAATGCTGCACCAATTTAATATATAATTAACGATCTCTGGATAGAAGGCGGATGAGCATACGTAAGACACGGCAATCTTCTGTCCTTAGAGTGAAAAACTGTCTCTAAAAGGCGGATGAACAAACAATGTCAACGGCATAAGAATACGAAAGGCAATGGGAAACCACCGTATTAAATGTCTCCAAGAATACCACGAGAAAGACAAGGATGGCGGTAGAAGATATAGCAGATACTATGGTTTAAATGGTTCCTCATCCACTCGCAGACGACCAAAAAAAATGAAACCAATTAGGAAGTAGATCTTCTTACCATTTAGAGCATCTTAAATCGTAATGATTTCCAACGTTGAAGGACCACCCACTTTACATGGGAAATAAAACCACAAGCGTTAACAATACTTAATTTAATGATTGATTTTTTACTACACTAAGTTGATTTCTAGCCAAGGGTTTGTGTCATGTAAAGTTCTTTTATATAAACCGCCCGTCACTGTTCAAGCCACACAAGTCCGATAAACACTACACGAACACTGATACAATTTAAATTATACTAATACTACTTATTATTTTGAACCAAGGATATTTCTGCTGTGCTAACCAAGTAATATGCTACAATTATTACTAAGCGGAGTTATACAGAACTCAAACTAACAAAGAATCGACCATTGGGTCTTAAACTAAATTTGTAAGTAAAGCGTCCAGCTTGGTTGGTATACAACGTGACACTTTGAATACTACAACGATACTGATCGATTGCCCTGCCTAACTACACTGAGGGGTTTGAGGGGAACCGGTTCTCGCTTTCTAACAGGGAATTAGTCGGAGAATTTATCTAGGTAGATTTTAAGAATTATTAGCTATTTAATGCCAGTGGCGTAGCAACGCTTGGATACATTTCTTACTGAAATTTATCCATACTGGGGGGGCGCGCGGCTAGGTGAAGTATAACTTCAGCTAGAAATATCCTAAACTTACTTTCTAAGCACAACTACAATGCTACAGAAGACTATCGGCTTCCGACAATGGAAGAGGAATCAGCTTAGTGATAGGGCAAATATATTCTCCATCAGCAGTTCGAACACGGACAATTCTTACTTTTCCATCTTTGCTGCTTATTGATTCTATCACTCTTGCTAGGGGCCACCGTAACGGAGGTGTATTTTCACTTGAGATTAGAACTAGATCATTTACTTTAATATCTGTATTGGGAAGGAGCCATTTTGGGCGATGTTGTAGATTATTTAAATAGTCAGCAGACCAACGTTCCAAAAAGATTGCTGTATTTTCGAAATTTGTTTCCAGATAGAAAGTCTGTTAACAAGCGTATTTGTAACATCAATCTCAGGAAATGCGGTTAAGGGAGTACCGATTAAGAAATGCCCCGGAGTTAATGGTTGTAAATCATTATGGTCATTAGATAATGCATAAAGCGGTCGAGAATTTAAAATAGCTTCTATTTGGGTTAAAAACTGTATATAACTCCTCGAAAGTCAATACAGAATTACTCATTAAACGTACTAAATGAAACTTGGTACTTTTTACTGCTAACTCCCAGAGTCCACCCCAATGAGGTGATCTGGGAGGAATAAACTTCCACTGAATCTCGGTTTAAGCTAAATAAGCTCTAATTTTGTCAATTTCAGAATTTGATCTGAAGAAATTATTTAATTCCTTAAGTTGATTATTGGCACCAACAAAGTTAGTCCCGTTGTCACTATAGATAGTGTGAGGATTGCCTCGACGGGAAATGAATCGTTTGAACGTTGCTAAAAAAGCGTTAGAAGATAATTCACTAACCAATTAGAAGCCCTAATAAACAGAGGACCTGCAAAATCTACACCTACAGTGTAGAAAGCGCGCGAGATTCTAACTCTATCCAATGGGAGTGGAGACATAAGTTGTGATGCGGTTTGTGCATTGAATTTATAACATGTAAGGCATTTTTTGCTAATGCGTTTAACATACTTGACCCCACTTAAAGGCCAATATCGTAGGCGCAGATTGCCTAACACATTTTGAGGACCACTGTGTCCTAGTCTACAATATTCCTTTTTAATGAGCAAAGAAACAACATGATCATTTGCTGGCAGCAATATAGGGAATTTATTATTAAAGTCCAAATCTGCATATTGCAAGCGTCCTCCAACACGTACAATTCCAGAGGAGTCTAAAAAAGGATTAAGATGGAGCAATTTTTTGTCTACGACTAGTTCTTTTTCTAATAAGCGGGCTATATCGGTTGCAAAATATTGTTGCTGAATAGTTTTGATGATGAAATCATGAGCGTTCGAAATTTCTTTAAGTGTCAAAGTACCCTTAATTTTTTCATTACTATGTTTCAGATTATACACAAACCTAAATACGTAAGCTACTGCGTTTTGTAATTTTGAAAAGTTAGAAAATCTCTCAAACATAGTTATCCAATTCTTTAGTGCATGATTAACAACTAATATAGCTATTTTCTTTACTTCCGGCAAATTCTCAATTTGCTCAAAGGTATCAATTTCATTAAAATATATTTTGGGATTTAGCAAAAACTCAGGTCCATGAAACCAAAACGAAAATGTTTTTTGATTAAATACACCGCGGGACAAGAGATCCGCGGGATTTAATTGTGATTTAATATGTCTCCACTTTAGATTTTCACCAATATTCTGAATGTTGGCCACTCTATTCGAAACAAATGTATTATAATTATTAGCGGGTTGTTTAATCCAGCTGAGAGTAATTTGCGCATCTGACCATGCGTTTATAGAATTAATCTTTGCACGGTTTTTAAAGGTCGTTATAATTTTTTCAATCAATTTGACTAAGAGTTCCATGGCTATTAATTCGAGTTTAGGAATGGTAAGCTTGCTTTTCAAAGGTGCGACACGCGATTTTGCGGCAACAAGATTTGATGACAAGGAATTATTTGCATATCGTGCTACTATATAGATACAAGCACCGTATGCAACTTGACTTGCATCACTAAATCCATGTAAATCTATGCTAAGAATGTCTGTCAAAAAAGACGAACCGCGGAATTTTGATATGAGCGATTTGAGCTAAATTTTCATTAAATTTCTCCCACTGATCTATTATGCGTAAATTAATTATCGGTTCGTCCCATGAAACCTTCATCTGCCATAGTTCTTGCATTAAGAGTTTTCCCTTCACAATTAAAGGGTTTACCAAACCTAGAGGGTCAAAACAAGAACTAATACATGAAAGAATTTGACGTTTTGTAATGCGGTCTAATTTAGTAGCGTTATTTACATCAATTTTCAAATGATCCGTTTTTGAATCCCATTTTAAACCCAAAATTTTGCAAGGTGCATCATCCAAATTCAAATCCAGTTCCACCGCGTTTTGATCAGAAATCTTATTTAACAAACGAAGCGAATTAGAAGACCATTTATGTAAAGAGAAACCATGCTGGTTCAATGTTTGACTCAATTCTCCATAAAGTACTTCAAGCTCAGAAAATTGATCGGTTCCACCTAAGATGTCATCCATATACGTTTGATATAACAAAGCGCTAGCTGCTAGCGGAAATTGAGGGTTATTTTGTGCAATATCTTTAATGACGCGGGTGGCTAAAAATGGAGAACAATTTCGTCCAAAACTGTGACGGGACAATTCAATGCATTTAAAATCCTCAGAGGGTGAATCTCTCCACAATATATTTTGTAAATAGCGGTGTTTGGGTGACATTTCAATTTCTCTATACATCATCTTTATATCGGCAGTCAAAATAAATTTAAAAGTCCTAAACCGGCAAAGAATATCAATAAATTATCCTGTACTTGATAACCTTTTAGTGTAAGATCATTCAGCGAATATCCGAGGTAGATTTGGCAGAAAAGTCATATACGACGCGAAGTTTCGTGGATGTTGCCTGTTCTCTGATCACTGCACGATGTGGTATAAAATATTTTATTTTGTTAGTGACATTATCATAAAAGTTTAAAGGTATAACTTTTGCGTGTTGTAGCGTTAGATACTCTTCAATAACATTTTTATATTCATTATAAAAATTTTGATCATTTCCAAATTTTTTCTCTAAACGTAAAAATCTTTGTTTTGCAGTAACAAAGGAACTGCCCAATTTTTTATTTTTCAATTGCCGAAGAGGCATTTCCACTTGATACCGCCCTGAATCCAAAATCCGCGTGGTGGTTTGGAAAAGAGTCTCTGCAATTTTGTCTTCATCAATATGAGACTGCGTATATGGAAGTTCTTTGACTTCCCAAAATTTTTCTAGCATTTGTGTCGATTTTTGCTTTATTTTCTTCCTCTTTATCTTGAATATAAATGCGTATTTTCTCGAGATAAAAAGGAGAAAGTTTGTGTTACAAAGGATGCGTTGGTATGACTTAGATATTTCTTTGATGTGAGTGGGCCCGCAATAACATATCCTAATTGAGTGTTCATTAGCGTAGGGAGATTAGCCCTAGCGAGATTATTTCTCCTATTAAAAGTTGGAAATACAAATTCGCGCCAATTAATAAATCAATATTATTAGGTTCCCAGAAGTAGGGGTCCGCTAAATCGCCATTAAACTCTAGTGGAATTTGAAAAGACTGCGGATTTAATGGAATTTGTGGCAAATTTTCTGTGATTTGGTCTATTATTGAACAAGAAAACATTAAATTTTTTGTAAGGGTGTACTCGCGAATGTATTTCTATATCAATCATTTCACTACTTTTGGTTACAACGTTATTTTCTAGACCAGAAATATTTAACTTTTGTAGATCTTGTGTCGTACTGTAATTTTTGGGCCAAACTTTTTGTGACAAAACTTTGCATACTGCCTGAGTCCAACAAAGCCTTAATTATTAAAGGTTGGTTGTCTCGCGTATAAAGTGTAACTAGTGCAGTAGGCAGAAGAACATGATTATTATTGCGATTCACAGCAGACAATGATGTAGACCTGGTTGGGTCCATCTGAAGATTAATAGGGGAATTTTCATTTGGAGTAATATTGTTGGACACAATATTATGGATAGTGCTATTGGGATTAGAATTATGCCTATGTAAGTTTTCGCTTTGTTGATGAGAACTATGTGGAAAATTAGAAGGAGCGTAGGTTCGAACTTGCGATTGATATCGCTGCTGACCGTTATTGTCTAAATGGAGTAAAGAGTGATGATTTTTCGTGCATACTTGACACCGGGACAACGATTTACAGGAAGACATGATATGCCAACTACTCAAACATTTAAAACATAATGATTTGGCTTTAACAAATTTATGTCTTTCCTGTGGAACTAAATTTAAAAATTGTTGACATTTATATATCTGATGCGTGCGCTCTTTGCAATAATTACATGATTTACTATAAAAATTTGTGTCACGACGAGATTCAGCGGCGTTTGTGTGTAATGATACTCTAGATGTGTTCCTATCAAAATTACTATTATTATTACTTCTAGGTTTTGCGTTAGATTCAAATATGTTTAAATTATCTAATACATTATACCGTTTTTGCAAAAATTCAAAAAACCCATTAGTAGATGGCAGTTCGTTTGGATTGCGTTCGTTTTCAAAAGCGCGTCTAGTCTGATAATCTAGTTTTCTTTCTAAGATAAATACTAGCAATGTGTCTAAATTAATTTCAGCCGTTAAGTTTAAGTTTCTAATTAAATCTAATGTTTTTTTACATGTGAAATGAAACGTCCTTAGTTCAATAGAATTACATTTAGTCATAGTTTTTTGATCAAATAATGTACAATACAAAGAATTTAAAAGCTTATTTTTGTCTTCGTAATTAGTTTTAAGCGTTGATATAGCAATTTCTAAATTTTAATTAGTCACAGATAAAGATTCAATTAATTGTAGCGGTTGACCTCTCAGAAGCGTTTTTAAATAATAAAATTTTTCGCTATCAGATCTTAATTTGGCATTATTTAACACAAGTGCTTGGAACAAATCGAAGAATGATTGCCATTCTTGAGCTTCACCAGAGAAGGGTTTAATATTAATATCTGGTAGCTTTACATTAGAAAATTGATTTTGAGAAACTCTAGAATCATCAGCGTGATTTATTAAATTTAATAATTTGGCCAAAATGAACTCAAAACGGTCGATAGTTTCCATTGCTGATGCCACAACTTCATTTTGTGATGATACAGTATCATCAGTCGTTGAACCATCAGAACTTAACTCTTCCGCATGATCTAATAAATCTTGTAATTTCCTATAAGTTCCAAATAAACTATCATATTTTAAAATTCCACGAGGAAACTAAGTTCCTGTAGCTGGCTGTATACCATATATCACAAAAAAATTTTGTTAAAATCCTGTATAAAAGGTATATAAAAATGCCTCAAACGGGCTATCACAAACACATTGCAAAACGTTTTCGGATTAAACAATCCATCATCAGTGCAAACGGTTGTACATGCTAGTAGCCACCAAAATATATGGGTAAAAACCCTTTAAATGTTATAAATTTGAATTTGTTTTACATTATTAGTATTTCTAATTTGTGATGGTTAAGTTACCGTTGGATAGGTAACATGGCGGCGTATGACTCTACATGAGTAAAATAGTCCTGAGACGAAGTGTCTACGAGGACCTGTTGATAACAACAGTTGTTATCAACAGGTCCTCGTAGACACTTCGTCTCAGGACTATTTTACTCATGTAGAGTCATACGCCGCCATGTTACCTATCCAACGGTAACTTAACCATCACAAATTAGAAATACTAATAATGTAAAACAAATTCAAATTTATAACATTTAAAGGGTTTTTACCCATATATTTTGGTGGCTACTAGCATGTACAACCGTTTGCACTGATGATGGATTATTTAATCCGAAAACGTTTTGCAATGTGTTTGTGATAGCCCGTTTGAGGCATTTTTATATACCTTTTATAAAGGATTTTAACAAAATTTTTTTATCATATTTTAATTGTATTAGCTGTTTATTATTCAAATCATCTGAATTAGTATTCAAAAAGCTTTCAATACGGGTCAATTGAGATTTAAAACCCCCAATTTGCTTGGTTAAATTCTGAGAAGTCATTATGGAAAATTTTACAAATTAGTACAATTGTCAACAATAAAATGATTAAATCTTTTGAGTATAAAATTTTCTATGAAATATTATAAATAATAAATTTAACGATACCAATAGAAAACAATAAATGTTGTAAACTTGCGACCTTCTTTAGAATTTCCTGGGAACAATAGGTCACCGCTGCTCGGTCCGATAAGAATACACAGGTATGCGCTTACAAGATGAATTCCTCAATGGCGTAACTTGATGGCTTACATATATCACTACCGACGCGGTTGAATTTTTTTTCAACAAAAGTTCTGAAATTAAATATTTAGAGCGGCGATACACAACTTTGGCTAGAATGCGGAAGTCAACTAATTTAAATTTTTATTTTTAGCGAAAGTTTTTCAATAAAAGTGAGATTTCACTTGCAAATAAATTGGTTCAAAATCCGCTCGAATGACCAACAAAAATGGTAGAAGATATAGCAGATACTATGGTTTAAATGGTTCCTCATCCACTTGCAGACGACCAACAAAAATGAAACCAATTAGGAAGTAGATCTTCTTACCATTTAGAGCATCTTAAATCGTAATGATTTCCGACGTTGAAGGACCACCCACTTTACATGGGAAATAAAACCACAAGCGTTAACAATACTTAATTTAATGATTGATTTTTTACTACACTAAGTTGATTTCTAGCCAAGGGTTTGTCATGTAAAGTTCTTTTATGTAAACCGCCCGTCACTGTTCAAGCCACACAAGTCCGATAAACACTACACGAACACTGATACAATTTAAATTATACTAATACTACTTATTATTTTGAACCAAGGATATTTTTGCTGTGCTAACCAAGTAATATGCTACAATTATTACTAAGCGGAGTTATACAGAACTCAAACTAACAAAGAATCGACCCATTGGGTCTTAAACTAAATTTGTAAGTAAAGCGTCCAGCTTGGCTGGTATACAACGTGACACTTTGAATACTACAACGATACTGATCGATTGCCCTGCCTAACTACCACTGAGGGGTTTGAGGGGAACCGGTTCTCGCTTTCTAACAGGGAATTAGTCGGAGAATTTATCTAGGTAGATTTTAAGAATTATTAGCTATTTAATGCCAGTGGCGTAGCAACGCTTGGATACATTTCTTACTGAAATTTATCCAGATGGAAAAGACATTGCAAGCAACGGGCACCAGTTTGTGGCAGGCCTTAAGTGGCCAAGGGGTGCTAAGAATCTCCACGAAGAAAAACAATACAGGAGCAACCCGAAATTTGGAAAAATCTAAAAGCTAAAACTGGGTACTTGGAACGTTAAAAGTTTTTACACCGCCGATAAACTAGACAACATTATACAAAAAATGGAACGATGCGACCTAGACATCATAGGACTTAGAAAAATCAGATGGCGTAACAGTGGTAAATGTACTAAAGAAAAAGAGATACCTTATTACTCAGGAAATAACCTACCCCATCGTTATAAAGGAGTTGGATTTCTAGTTAACTTAGCCTCAAACAAATCGGTAAAGAACTTCGTGGTATACTCAGATAGAGCAGCACTACTACAAGTAAAAGTCAATACTGTTGACCTTAACATTATACAAATCTATGCACCAACCTTGGACAAGCCCAAAAATAAAGTAAAACAATTGTACAGAGATTAAGGACTTACTGAAACTGATCAAGAAGAACCAGACTCTTATAATCATGGGAAATTTTAATGCGAAGCTAGGGCGAGGACGCGTTGAAGATGTCGTGGGTGACTTTGGTTTAAGAGATCAAAACGAGAGAGGTAATATGCTAATCAAGTTCTGTCAAGAAGAAAAATTAGTCATTGCGAATACCTGTTACAAACTGCCACCTCGGAGGCTCTACACCTGGCAGTCTCTAAAACATGCGCATGACAACATCGTAAGAAATCAAATTGATTTTTTATTGATTAATTAGAAATAAAGAAATGGATTGCAAGAAGTAATAACGTACCCTGGAACAGATATCTGATCCCATCATAATCCCGTAGTAGGAAAATAAAAAATTAAGCTTAAGAGAATTAAAAGAAAATCCATAAAGAATATTGATATAAACAGCTTTAAACAACCTAACGTTAAACTAAGAGTCACAGAAAAATTAAATAAGGCAATGGCGGATTTGCTATTAAAATGCAATTGTATTAAAAAACGCTATCGGAACCATCACCAAGTCTCTAATCGCTTCCCAAACGTACAAAAAGAAGAATTGGATGACTGATGAAACGATCTACTTTAACATTAAAGAAACTACACACAGCAACTATACCCAGGCAAGACTAGAAGAAACTCTGAAAGTGAATATAAAACTAAATCCTCCCTCAAAATATTCAAGTAAGAAGTTGTAAGGGCAATCAAACAGAGCAAATGGGGAAAACCACCAGGCCCAGACGACATTACATAGAGGTTCTAACAATATTGAGTGAAGACAATATAGACGCCTTGGTAGATCTTTTTAATGACATTTATGTGTCCGGTCAAATACCACAGGATTGGCTTCAATCAACCTTTCTATTGATCCCAAAGAAGCCAAACGCTCATAGTTGCGACCAATTTTGAATGATTAGCCTATTGAGTAAGGTCTTAAATCTATTTTTAAAGATAGTTCACACAAGAATATACAACAGATGTAAAAGTGACATTAGCCCCACACAGTTCGGTTTCAGACAAGGATTTGGCACAAGAGAAGCACTTTAAAGCTTAACTGTCCTACTTCATAAATGTAGAGATCAGCAAAAAGTTGTCTTCGTATGCTTTATAGATTACCAGAAAACGTTCGATTGTGTTAATTGTTCAGAATTAGTAAGATTGCTTCAGGAACGTTCGATAGATAAGAATGACCTTAAAATCATAAAGAACCTTTATATGAATCAAGTGGCAACTGTGAAAGTAGAACTGGAATCTACATCATATTTCTCAATCGAAAAAGGTGTACGACAGGGTTCTGTGCTGTCACCCCTCCTGTTTAATCTTTACTCTGAAACGATTTTCGATAGAGCTTTAAGTGACACTCAAGATGGAATCAAAATCAACCGACAGACGCTATGCTAATGATACAGTCATAATAGCTGATAGCCAAGAAGCGCTTCAACGACTAATGTAGAGAATAAACACTGAATGATAACGACTGGGCTTGAAGATTAACATAGACAAGACGAAGGTAATGGTGGTTAGTAGAACACGAAATATGCAATTAAATATAAGAGTAAACAATAAGAACATCCAAAAGGTCTCCAGGTTCAGATATCTCGGTAGTTGGATAACTGAAGATCTAGATCCAGATCTAGATACATAGCAGGATTAAGTAAGCCAGAACAGCATTTACTAATATGAAAACCTTGCTAAGCAACAGCATTCTTAACTTTACGCTTCGATATCGCTTTGTAAAATGTTACATTTACTCTATACTGCTATATGGTATAGAAACCTGGACCATAAAAGCCAATGTGATGAACCGATTGGAAGCCTTTGAAATGTGGGTATTTAGAAGACTACTTAAAGTTCCCTGGACAGATCACACCACAAATGTCGAAGTATTAAATCGGATGGGCAGAGAACAAGAACTGCTGCCAATAATAAAAAGAAGAAAAACTGGGTCATATATTTCTGGTTCATATATTTCGAAATTCCAAGTACCAGTTTTACAAGCTTATTATAGAAGGGAAGATAGAAGGAAAACGGGGCATCGGAAGAAAGAAATACTCATGGCTTAAAAACATAAGGGATTGGACCAACCTCAATGCCCATGCATTCTTAAGAGCCACACAAGATCGAGAGGAGTATGCCAGAATTGTCACCAACCTCCACTAATTTAATAGGGTACCATAAGAAGAAGAATTGAATGTAACCGCCAGAAAATGTAACATGTTAATTTTCCCAAAAGAATACAAAATGCATGGTTACAACAGCAAATTTACTGAGTTGTATAATAGAGCAATTGATGGAGTTTAAGTATCTAAGCTTCTAGCTACGGAAAGCTCAAAAGTGAAGAGAAAGATCAAGTAAATAGAGCAAACAGAGCCGCAGGCTGCCTAAATAAAACAATATGAAAAAATTAAAATATCGGGAAAGAAATGAAAGGCAGAATTTACAAAAAAGTTATTAGACCAATAATGACTTACGCGGCAGAAACACGAGCTGACACAGAGAGCACAAAAAGGATGTTGGAAACAGCAGAGATGAAAAATGTAATTAAATATTAAACATCAAATATTATTAACAACAAGATGTACAATCTTTGTTAACCTTCCTTGTTTTAAAGGGGTTTTTCCATAATATTTTAGTGGCTTAGGCATGTTAACCTATAAGTATAACCATTTTGCTTTTTGAACCTTAGTCAAAATTTTTAACCACGTTTGCGTTAATTAAATGGTTTATGCTTATTTTAGGCATTTTTAACCTGATGATGGAATTATTATTCCAAAAACGTTCGTGTTATTTTATGTAGCCCTTTTAAGGGTTTTTTTTAAATATACCCATTTACAATGCTTTAACCTTTTTTGTGAAACGTGGTATACAGCCAGCTGCGTGAATTATTTTCCTTGTGGATTTTATGATAAAACAATTACATAGGTCGAATGATCACAAAGAATGTAGTAAAGACGGCAAGAGACAGTTCCCCAATAGAAAGACGATCAATAGGAAGACCACGAAAACCATTGAACGACAACTTTCTGGACGCACATTGGCACATAGACATGTCTACAAAATAAATGGGCTTATATAAAATCTAATATGGGCTTTTAAGTTACTTTGTACCGTTGGACCTGCAGATGCTTTGCAAAAAGCAGAAAGCGAAATCGATCGTTTTGGTAGTAAAATTAAATTGATTGTAGGTCTTATTTCATTTCTCATTACCTATTTAATAAATTAAACATTTTTAAGGAAAACCTGTTACTACTAAAGGTTTTAAACAGAAACTTGTTTAGTAGTTAAGTGTAGGTAAGTGTAGTTATTTCAAAATTTTGGGTTTTTAAAGCGGAAAGCAAATAAATAAAGTTACACAAATAAAATAGAACATTAATATACACTCACCGAAAACGTTTAAAACGTAACGAACAATCAAATACTGCAAGTTTAACATATTTTAAAATAAAACTTGAATCCCCTTTTTCTCCATTGTATAATGCTGTTAGTTAACTTCTTTATCTACTCAAGTCTTTAATCAAAACAGTCACACTTACCACACCATTTTCTGCAAAGTAACATCTCATGTAACATTTTAGCTTGGGATCTGGAATAAAATCTCCACTTTTTACTTTATCAATGATATCTAGAAAAGAAACAGAGTAGCTGTTAAAAACTTAAGTACCTTAGAGACCAGTTAAATAGCAAATTAGATATATTACTATAAACAAAGATATGAACATTAATATCTTATGCTGCATTCAATAAATTTGGTAACTATATCCTCCCGCATACATTTTCTTTAAACTTTCGAATCCGTGTCGTAAAATTCCTTATATAACCCCATTCTGATGTACAAAATTATGAGCTGATAACTAACCGAAAGATATGAATATGAATAATGAGAAATCTTAATGTGGTACTTAAAAGGTTACTCAGAATTTCGTGTTTAAATCACGTTACAAATTAAATGGTCCTAATAAGAGAATGAAAGGCTATAGAACACTTGGTTAAAAGCAACATTCACGGTTAAAAAAATATAAGAAACTGGTGCGACATATCTGATATTAGACCATTAATCAAAAGAAAGGAAGAGGGATCTCTGCATATTCAACAGCCAGCATTTAAACTTACTCTTCTTAAAATTGAACCCGTTTTCTCACTATTTTGTTTTGAATGTGTTAATTTTCCTTCCCGTTTACTTAATTTCATGGGCAATTGTATTTGCAAGTTCATTGCTTGTTATTCCTGTATGTGCTTTGACATAGAAGAGTTTAATGTTTTTACTTTGATTTTCTATAATTAACTTTAAACTGTTTTAATACTAAACTAGGATGTGTTTGAATTCCCCATTAAATTTTAAAGGACCAAAAATAATCTCAAAAATAATTGTATTTTGATAATCGGCTCATTGAAAATTTTCTAGTACTATTTGAATTGCTATTGCTTTAGATATGAAGATAGAGGAGTGTTTTTGTAGTTTTAACTTTTTGTGTAAGTTTAGTTTTATGAAGCTTTAACCTAGACCAGTTCCAATCTGTTTAACCGTTAACCCGAAACATAGCACTTTTATTGCCAATGTGAAACATATGGCCTATTGGACCAGTATAGGTAAAAATTGAAATAAATCAAAAACAAATATAGCATTTGAAGAGAAAAGCAAAATATTAAAGGGTTTATTAGGTAAAAACGAAGATAAAAACTTATTCATACATAATACTTAGATAAAACAAAATGTGTAATATAGAAAACAACATTATTAGGCGTAGTTAAGTAAACAAACATAATATATATTTCTAGATAGAACAAAAAATAAACTACAGTTACCTACTTATTTTGAAGACAGGTAACGCACACCTTTCTACTACACTCCAAACAAATAGCATGTGAGCAACGCACACATTTATAAGTTTGTCTTCCTCATTTTTGATGATTAACAAATGCTACACAATTTACAGGCCATTCGGGATTTATTCCCAAAAAATCTATATCTGCTTTCTAAGGTCTCGGAGAAGATTTGTTTCAAGTATTTGCCTTAGATGAGGCTGAATTAGTTCAAAGGCCAAATCTTTTACAAATTTAAAACATGGAAGTAATTTATTATCTTTGTAACAAAGACAAAGGATGTAACGGTTGACTGCACCTATATTTATAAGTGTATAAAATACGGCGAAGAGTCAACGCCTTGTACGGTGGTTTGCACTATAATTGGCACACTTCATGTCTAAAACATCAACTCCTATTTCATTGTCTTTGCTGTAATGCATAGAGGATAATAAACGAACAGCTTTGTTTTTTTTCGGTACATATGATATCAAGGTTATGTCATTGGAGAATCCATTGAGTGTTGTACCAATTTCCCTAATTTTATTAGCCTGGAAGTAAAAAGAAACTTCCCACTTATTTTTTTTACTGTACCCACATACGTGAGGTAGCGTGTTTGCAACTCTGTGACTAACTCTATTGAAGAAAAATAGTTGTCAGCTGTAATATTTCGGTTAGAGACCTCTATTAATTTGGATAGTCGAATGACACATTGAGCAGGCTTGGAAAGCTTTAGTTGTTCTTCTGAAAGTCCAATACTATCCGAATCTTTCCCTGAGTATATATATATATATATATATATATATATATCTATATATATATATATACAATTTATTGTGTTGGAATATCGGGTATGCGGTCTGTTATTATTAAAAAAAACTCTTTTTCTTTTAATCCTCTATATTTCGCTGATTTTTTGTCAGCTTCATCAGGAGACAACTAAAAATTTAAATAAAAGTTATATAAAAATCAGTTTAAATAAAAAGTGACTCACTTAGAGATTTAGAGTGGAAAGTATTTAAACAAGTTGTGACTTGTTCCAGAGTGTGTTGGCTTTTGATACCAATCTATATATATCTGGAAGATATTTAAACTTTTTTTCAAATCATCATACTCACCAAAAGTTTAATACAGTCATTGCAATGAAGAATAGGGTAAGGCATATTAGTAACGATAAATTCATAAACAAAAACTTAAATTTGCTGTTAAACATCTTTCAAAATAATGGATACCCAAAACATATCCTTAAAAAATTGATCTATAACTCTGACATTTTTGACGGTCCCACTGATATTATAGCAGTACAAACAACACAATATAAAAAACTACCATTAATAAAACAGTTAACACCTTCTGTGACTAGTTTATTTAAACAATTTACCAACATAAAAATTGTCCAATATAATTTATTAGAAAACCGACAACTGTTTTCTAAAGTAAAAGACAAGACACCATTTTTAAACAAAACTAATGTTATCTACAAACTGCCTTGTTTCGATTGCCAGAGCTGCTATGTTGGCCAAACTTCTCAATGGCTAAAACAAAGGGTCACCCAACACAAAAGTGACTGCACAAAACGGAAGAACACATGTGCGGCAGTTGACCATCACTTAAAAACTGGCCATCAATTTGATTACTCAAATGTCACTGTTTTACAGCAAGAAAATAATTACAAAAAAAGATTATTTTTGTAAAGGTGTCATATAAATAGAGAAAACTATGCAGTAAATTACAACGCAGACACGGGACAGTTGAGCAATATCTACTGTAATATTCTTAGTATGTCTAAATAATTTTTCTGTCAATAATTATATTTTAAATCACCCTGTATATTTTTAATGTGTAATTTTATTGTGTTTTAATTGTTTCGTTGTTTTTGTTTGCTCTCTTTTTATATTTTTACATTTAATTACTAGTGACCTAGGTACTTTTAACAAAAGCTGTCAGTACTGTTTTGAACAAATTATGTTCAACAACTTGTTTAAATACTTTTCACTCTAAATCTGTAAGTGAGTCACTTTTTATTTAAACTGATTTTTATACAACTTTTATTCAAATTTATAGTTGTCTCCTAATGAAGCTGACAAAAAATCAGCGAAATATAGAGGATTAAAAGAAAAAAGAGTTTTTTTTTAATAATAACAGACCGCATACCCGATATTCCAACACAATAAATTGTTTTTTACGTTTCGGTTGATAATCTTACCAGTTTTGCCATATATATATATATATATATATATATATATATATATATATATATATATATATATATATATATATATATATATATATATATATAAGAAATACTGGATATTAGTGACTGTCGATATAAACAAATAACACAGTTTATTAGGGTTGCAGTCAGAATCTTGGCCGGGATGTTAAAAAAACACTCTTTTGACTTTTTGTCGAGCTGTCGGAATGATTTTATTCCTTTTTCAAGACACTGTAAAAGACAATTATGTAAATATTTGAAAAATATCACAATTCTTCAGTGTAACTTACTAGTTGTTGAGATTATTTTTGTAAGCATTTACACTCAACATTTATACCACACATTAAAATATACAATTATGGACATAATATATCATAAAATTTTTAAAATTTGTTGTAAAAATAGTAAAACTTGATTGATGGCATGTTTTACTGGTGCATATTAACTCATACAGAGAATGGAAAGAAAAAAACAGTGTAATTAATGTGTAATTAGGTGTAATTGATGTTATCTTTCTTTACAAGAAATACTGGAGGCCCTTCTTAGGTGAATATACTTTTTAAACCTGTCTTAATGGTATGCAACATATTATACAGAGGTGTAAATTTTGTACTAGTATATATATATTATATATACATATATATATATTTATATATATATATATTATATATATTTATATATATATATATATATATATATATATAGTAAACTCTTAAATATTGGGGAAATCTGCAAGAAAAACTCTAATGAGTATCAATTGTTTCGCCGTACGTTTTCGCCAAAGAGAATTAATTTGGCTTCTTCAGGGCTGAAGGAGAATAAATTATAATTAGCTACCATAATATTATCTATTAAAAAACATTATTGGTCTTACCGTAACTAGAATTGTCGAGTTAGGATGTTATAAAACTTAGCTAGTAACAACATAGTAGTGTTTTTTGTTACTATGTGCAAAAAAAGTTTTTTTTAACGTAGGAAATGTATGGTAGCTTTGAACTTAAAACGCAAAGGTTTACCCAAGGTTAATCAAAAAACCCAATATAACTACATTTAAAGGAAGTAATTCTTTGAATTGTCGGCAATAACTAAATTTTTTATTGTTATAAAGTTTAAATGTATGGTTTTGTTTCCTCAGGACGCATGTGCTGACAATTCAAGTAGTTTTTTTAATATTTATGTCGTTAAGGTTCATTGGTAAAACCAAACGAAGTTAAATCCCAGTTTGGGGAAATATTATTTTAGAATTTTCTTAATTGAAATTCTTTTTTAATTATAGTATATTGTTCATGTATTATTATAATAATATCTTATTGAGATGTATCTAAGAAAAGCAAGGGAATGTTATCTTTTTTAGTTAATGAAAATTATTATTAAAGTGGGTTTACTTAAAAAGATTCCCTTGCATTTTATACTATTAAGAAGGTATTTAAAAGTACATTGCATGCGGCCTACACTGTTGCCGCCAGTAGCAGACATCCGTTTGCTGTGGTCCGTTAGACCAATGCTTCGGGTTAAGCGTTAATAACAAAAATGATACATGAATATTTGGATGAGATTTTAATGTGCACCATGACCTATGGGGCTCATATAAAATCAGTCAATCTGGTATTCAATCATGGAAGGCATCGAATATGCTGCTACATGTTCAATTCCAATCAATAAGCCTTTTAAAAGAGCCAAATTGTCACCCCATCCTTGGTGGAATGATAAATGTAATAAAGTGGTTTGTTATGGAAAAAAAGCTTTAAATAATTACATCAACAATAGTAATATAGAAAATTATATACAGGTTATAGAAAAAAAGGCAACATCAAAAATTTTTTTTAAAACATTGCCAATAGTTTCTGGATTAAAGACTACGCTAAACTTAACAAAAATACTCCGTCTAAGGAAATATGGCAACAGGCAAAAAAAATGCAAAGAATTCACGCACCTAAGCCTAAATGTAGTAGCTATGACTGGATAGAATTTTTTTTTGCAAAATATCACACCATGTTCAGCAGATCAGGAAGTAAAGGATTTAATAAATAATACACATGTTTAAAATTATATATTTAATTATCCTTTTAAATTTACGGAACTTTTAACGTTATAAACGTCACATCTCTATTAATTTATATTTAAATAATTATTTCATTTTAATTTCTTTAGTAATTTGTTAATTTGTTTATCTTCAGTTAATTTTTACTATTTTTTTTTATTTAAAAAATAGTTGGCGCCCTCTCTGTTCCGCTATATTTCTTCCCCTGTTTTCATTTCATCCTCTGTCGTTATTTACTCTCACTTTCTGTCACGTAGAATAAATATTCGCCCTCTCTCTTTGTGTTCTGTGTTGACAGACAAGCTGGTTTCATAAAATAGCAACATCCTGTGACATCAGTACTAACTTCATTTTAGTTTCCCACTTTCTGTCAGTTAAATATTCTAATGTAGTGATAATATTAATTTTTTTGCCTCTTTTATCTTTATAAAAGAAGACAAAAATTATAATTAGACTCATTTTATGGTCTACAAATTCTCTTGGGGTAAGTACTTTCATTGTGATATTTATTCTATAGTTCTGACCGCATTTCCGATATTTGTAACCTTACTTTCTTTCGAAAGCACATTGTTTTTTTTTATATATGCATTAGGACTCTTTAACACAATTTAACTAACAATCATAGTAACAATCATATCTCATTTTATCCTTGCCATATGCTATTTGTTTAATTGTAACTTTGTAAGGTGGCAAGGAAGTTAAACTACTCTCGATGTGTCTCTAATGCTCCTATTCCTTTTGTGTTTTAGTTTATTGGGAATATTCACAATTTTATTGGGGATAATAATTTAATGACCATTTTATTTGGCATTTATTTATTGGATTTATTGGCATATTGACAACGTTGTTGGCTTTATTGGACTTCTACTGGACAATTTATTCAGAACACAGGTAAACATGTAACTGCAGCTCTCTAGAACTACAACATTCAATTGGAGAACCTAGCAGCTAGAGCACACAAGTAGCCCATCAAATGAAGCAATAAGTATTACATCAATTGTTAAGCTTTGGCAGGTTGTGTTTGGTAAACACTTATTGTGTTTTTAATTTATTTTTTTAAATAAATATGTTTCGTTAAAATTTGTTTTATTTGCTATCAACTGAGAACTCAGGTTCAATCCCTATTTTAAGACAAGTCGAACTCACCCTTGAGATACTGAGCTAGGCAAGGTATAGATGATAAGCTCCCATGGTTAATTGAAGTATTATTTTTATTATATTACTTCAATTCTCTTTGGTAGTCTTATAGTTATAAACTACACTTTAAATTAAAAAGTACCAGTAATACAGCTACAGGTATAAATCAAGTTAAATACGATATGTTATGGAATTTACCAACTTACTGTCGGGAAATTATTTCTTTTAGAAATATTTAACGATATTTTATCATATAACGCTGTCATTGAGGAGTGGAAAAATATTTTAGTTGTACCAATCCCTAAACCACACAAAAATCCCAACCTTGCAGGAATCTCATCGGCCTATTTCTTTGTTGTCCTGTGTTATGAAAACTTTTGAACGGATTATTTATTAATCACTGGTTAGAATTTTGTTTGACTAGCATTGCCTCTTTTTCATTGGAATAATTTGGTTTTAAAAAAGGGTTTTAAAAACAGACTATGTAATGTGTTGTGCAATATTTTAACATAAAGAAAAGTTTAGGTAAGGTCAAATAAAAATTCTATACTAGGTCCCAGACGATTATTTACAAGTTTACCACAACGCTTCGTTATCTCTCCCCTTTTGTTTAATGTTTTTACAAAAGAAATACACGAGGAAAAAATAATTATAATATTATACAGTATGCTGATGATTTTGTCGTTTATAACACTAATAAAAAATTAAAAGTAGGCATAACTGACCTCACGTCACATAATATACAACTAACAACAACCTATTTTAAAATTTGAATCTTAGAATTTGAATGAATGAAAAGTTATGCTTTTCTTTAACCCCTCAAAAATATAGTGTTACCATCTTTACAAGACATAATAATCTACCCAATATTGATAACATAAATGTAAATGGTACCTTAGATCCAGTATCAAATAAGTTAACTTATCTGAGAATTATTCTTGACAAGAAGCTTAGCTGGAAACCATTTATAAAAAAGCATAAAATCAAAATGTTTAAAAAACATACATTTTTTAAAAATAATAAGGAGAACCTGGTGGAGAGCAGATCCACAATCGTGGATCTGGATCTGTGGAATCGTGGATCAATCGTGGATAAAAAAACAAGGTAAAAAAATACATTTTTTGAGTGACTCGTTATCTGTTCTTAGATGCATCGCTAACCCAATTAATGCGACTGCTACTGATAGAAATCCTTTTATTATCAATACGAATAAAAATTACTTGTGTAAAAGCTCATACATAAAATAGAACTTCGTGGCAATGAAGTTCTATTTTTGGAGAATATGCATCTTATGGAATAAATCGAGAATTTTTTTTTTTTTTTTTTTATTAACCCCACATTTATTACAATCTATCTGTACAATCTAAACCTAAATATTTAGGTAGATAATAGACAATAAGTAATAGGACTGACAATAATTTGGAATGACATGTAGGGAGGCATCCAGTGATGCACCCCTTTTTTTAAAAACTTAGCCTACAACACTGACTATTTCTGACATAGACTTGTACACATTAATAATCGAGAAAATAAAGTCAGTACAAATAGCGATTGTTTTGCTTTTATGTGAAGTAAAGTAGAATAAAATTTTTAATTTCTGAGGTATTTCACATAATTCTACGGTGTAAATACTAAGTAGGTAGTTGCACAGAGCTTATTGTCATTATCATTATAATGAACAAATCTTTTTACTAATATTTCTAGATTAGACACTATTTCAATCATCAATAATATTTTTTGTACTCTGACAAACCACTGACAATATGTCAGGGGTTAATAAAAAAAAAAAAAAAAAAAAAAGATCTTTTGCCTTCTATCTTGCCTTGTAAAATTAGTTTAATTAGTTGATACTTTTCATTACACATCACATGCCCTAAGTATGTCATCTTTCTGATTTTTACGATACGCATAATTTCCAGATCTTTATTCACACGTTGGACCACGGTATTGTTTGTAACATAATGGATATAGAAAATTCTGAGCATGCGGCTCTAGCACCACATTTTGAAGGCTTCTAATCGTTTGGATGTTGTTTTCGTCAAAGTCCAGGCTACGACTACATATAAAAGGTTGGAAAATATGTAGCATCTCAAGACTCGTGTTCTTATATGAATGTTCAGGTACATATTACATAAAAGACATTTTTCTGAGGCGATTAAAGACAGCTCTCGTCTTTTCTATACGACATCTTAATTTTGTCGACTATTTTCAAGGGTTCATTATTAGCTGTGAATTGTTGCTGTATTACGTCGTTTTTACTTACTACAAAAATTTTGGTCATCTTACAGTTTAATTTCATGTCGTATCTGTCACAGTCTTTCACTACACGATCTATTAATGTTTGCAGATCCTCCGCATTATCAGCAATTAAAACTGTATTGTTCGCATATTTTAAATTGTTTAGGATTTCACCCCTGATTTTTATACCTTCTCTTAAACCATTAATAGCTTCCCTGAACAGAATTTTCGTCAGTCCACTTCTAAACCCAAACTGAATGCTGATTGCTAATGTTTTTTTTTTATTTTTCTATATATACGAGAATATATAATAGAAAGAAGAATTTTAAGTGCATGGCTCATTAAGTTTATAATTATGTAAAGGAAATTCTGCAGTTTCATAGGTTTTGTTCAGTTTTGACTCATGAGGAGTTTGGGTTGGTTGTTTTCAAATAGTTTCAATAATTCAGCTTGTATGTTATCAAGTACAAGTGCTTGGATGGTTTTTATGTTACTTCGTTGAGCGTTATTTCTGGTCCTGAACATCCAGAAACCCTGACTTCTGTCTCTTGCTCTCCCTTGAATAATTCTATAATTCTTTCATGTATTGCCTTTATCTTTCAAATATTCTTTCATTTTCGTAAAGCAGATTATTATGCTCGTCTAGAATTAAGTTATGACTTCGTGATATGTTTTCTCCCGTTAAGTTTTTGATCTTTTTATGTAGGTCCCCTACTAGCAAATATTTTTCTCGACTCTCTTGAAAATAGTCTCGTTCATTCCCAACCACAAATAATCTTATAGTATAGATACGTAGATGATATTGCTACGACTGATAATCGAGTGGCAGCTGTTGGTTTTTTTAATCACCGTTAAACCAAAAGTGCCATATTATGACATTTTATATAGAATGTATATTAGGACAGTTGAGAGTCAAAGGAGTTGTCAATTTTTTTTAAATGTCAGTTAGTTAGTTAGTTCAGTATTTTATATATTATTTTTAAAATAGTCTGAATTTATGATCCACGTATTTCACGAAAATGTTGCAACAGAATTCGCCATGATCAGGTTACCAACGATAATGAAAAATTTAGAAATTAGAAACTAGTAGGTAAAACAGACGTCCAACCACACTTAAAAGTAGGCAGTGTGAATAACTAGTTCATCGTAGAAATCATTGTCGAGTAAAAACCAGCCGTGAGGGGCGACAGCTGATTAACTACTACAGTGACCCAGTAGTTATAGCTTCACAACGTCAACAAAATGAAAAAAGTTTTATAATTTCTGGTCAGATTATTAAAAAAATTATAAAAAATAAATATATAAAAAAAAATAACCATTTATTCTGGCGTCATTCACACTATAGTCCACCCTAGGGTGATATCTGTTTCGGAGATCCGTCGATGCGAGAGGAGTTATACTTTAACAACCGCAACCGAAACAATAGCTCCTATCCATGAAAAGGAATATTAACCCATTAGCGCCTACAGTCACCATATGGATCCAGCTGTAAAGGTATTGTCTAACACAATAAAATTATAATAAAACAGGCAACCAACATTACATTTGCCGCATGTATACTTTATTTAGACTTTTCTGAGACTGCGTTGATGAATACTCATCAGTGTTTTACTATAATTGATGGATTCGACCGTTACCTGATGGAAATTCATTTTATGTAAAAATAAAACCCTGAAAACTTTGTTTTCAAACTTCCACAAAAATTTATTTTAACTCTTATCACTACAGCTGTTTCGGCTGATTGCCTTTCTCAAATGATCTATTTTTGGCATGCGTTTACACTTTATAGTCTCTAATGAAATAGGTTGAGGAGGGGAGAACTGTTTGTCTCAAGTTGGTCACTATTATATATGTATTTTTTAATTAATTTGTTGATTTCTATAGACTCTAACAAGGATAGCTTAAGGCCTTTATTTTGAATGTGAAGAATTTTAAATTCATCGTTAAAAGAATGATTGTGATCTAGAAGGTAAAGTGCGTATGTAGAATCTGTTTTTCTATTATTGAAAGCCCTTTTATGTTCTGCTATTCGTTTGTTAAAGTTTCTACCAGTTTGACCTATGTAAGTTTTTGGGCAGTAGCCACATTTAAGTTTGTACACACCACTGTTTAAGTGTCTTTTATTTTGGCTCTTGTTGTTTTTCATATATTTGCCTAGGTTGTTATTTGTTCAGAAAGCCCTGAAATACTAATTTCAGGGCTTTTTGATGTAGTTTTTGATTTAACATTTTATTTATTGTTTGTTCATTGTATCCGTTGTTTACTGCTATTTGCTTAATAAAAAGAGAATTAAATATAATTACACAGTGGTGTATACAAACTTAAATGTGACGACTGCCCAAAAACTTACATCGGTCACACTGGTAAAAATTTTAATAAACGAATGGCAGAACATAAAAGGGCTTTCAATAATAGAAAAACAGATTCTACATAAGTACTTCACCTTCTAGATCACAATCATTATTTTAACGACGAATTTAAAATTCTTCACATTTAAAATAAATACCTTAAGCTATCCTTGTTAAAGTCTATGGAAATCAACAAATTAAAAAACACAGATATAATTCTGAATGACCAACTTGAGACAAACAGTTCTACCCTCCTTAAACTATTTCATTAGAGACTATAAAGTTAAACGCATGCCAAAAATAGATCACTTGAGAAAGGCAATCAGCCGAAACAGCTGTAGTGATAAGAGTTAAAATAAATTTTTGTCTAAGTTTGAAAACAAAGTTTTCAGTGGTTTATTGTTACAGTGTTTTATTAGATCTCACAAGCTAAGGAAGTTAGAAAATCGTGTTATAGTAAAAAGTGTTTGATAATAGACATCCTATTTATATAAGTAAATTTTCAGTACCTTTTTTTTGGGAATACTAGAATCAAATCAATTTTACTTATTTTAAAAGATCTTAAAATATAACGTAGTGTGCATATTTTTGTATTAAAATTACAAGGGGCAGTTAAAAATTCATGTAAATATTACTGTACCCATATGGACCCACTGGGCGGTTATGTAGTCAAAACATATCTTTTTATAATTTCAGTGAAATTACATTACAGGAAGCTTTAGTTATGGCATATGAAGAAGATGATGTAACAGACATTTTTATTGAGCCGCCTGAATCAAATTTCCTTATATAGAAATATTCAGGTGACGAAGACGAAGGTGGTGACCCGAATAACTTGAATCCTCGTCAACTTCGTGCAGGTGCGGAAGTTGTATTTGCAGACTCTGAACGTGTAGGAGGTGTTGAATCAGACCTAGAAGCAAGCTATGATAAGGATTTGCAGAACGTAAATAGTTTTTATGAAATAAAAACTAATACAAATCTCCGATTGGTAATTGATCTAGATTGATGCCAAAACCTACAACTTATATGCGCCGTGCAACTTTCCAAAAGGAGGTTACAGTAAATATTCAGAGATAAGTTGTGTGCAACTGTTTAAATTATTTATTACTGATGAGTTGCTAGAAATAATAGTGTCTAAAACAACAAAATCTTCTCTACTGATAAATCAACCGAACCCTAAAGTGACACTTCCTGAATTGAAAGTATTTATGGCAATTCTCTTAGTAAGCGGATGTAATAAGCTACCATATAAAAAAAAGCTACTGGAAGAGAAGCCCTGACATGCAAAATATTCTAGTGTCTGATGCCATAAGAAGTGACAGGTTTTTACAAATTTTTCGTTTACTTTATTTTGCAGACAATAATAATACAAATAAAAATGACCAACTGTACAAACTAAAACCACTTACAGATATGTTAAAAAAATCGTTCATAGAACATTTTGTCCCAGAAGAAAATATAGCTTATGATGAATCGATGATACGCTACTTTGGGCATCATGGATGCAAACAGTTTATCAGAGAAAAGCCTGTAAGGTTTGGCGTATGAAAGCCTATAAGGTGTAGTGTATGAATATACCTAGCGCATATTTAATAAACTTTGAAGTATATCAGGAAAAAAATTCTAGATCTATTGAAGAATATCAAAAAAATTTAGGAAAAGCTGCAGCTCCCATGGTACAGATAATCGAAGAATTGGATGACAAAGGATCTCTGACATACAAGTTTTTCGTTAATAATTTATTTACTAGTACAAACTTGTTACGTACTTTAAAAGCTAATGGGTACGAAGCTACAGGTACTGTGAGGAATAATAGAATTCCTAGAAATTGTCCACTTGTTTCCAAAATGACGATGGAAAAGAGGGTACGAGGGGAATATTGTTCAACATTGAATAAGGAGACTGGTATTCAATATGTTCGCTGGAGGGATAACAAAATTGTAACAGCTTCAAGCACATGTTTTGGTGTTCAGCTGGTCAAAAATGTGGAAATATATTCCAAAAAGGATAGCAAGACAATACAAGTACCTAGGCCTTATCTACTTTCGCAGTATAATAACAACATGGGAGAACCTGATCTCATTGACAGTAATATATCTTGGTAAAAAATAAAGAGCAATATTTATATAAATTAAAATATATGGGTAATTTTTTATCAGTTACCGAGCCGGCATACGTTCCAAAAAATGGTACTGCCCAATATTTACGTACCCCATAGACGCAGCTCTTCAAAATGTTTGAACAATATGTAGGAAATCCAGGAAGAATATTAGTCTCTTAGAGTTTAGAAGAAGTGTTTGTCAGGTAAAAGTATTTTTATACAAAAGTCAGAAAATGTTTACAATTCATTTAATTTTTAGACCTACTTAACGACATATAAAGTCTCCGCTAAAAGAACTAGAAAAATAGGTAGAGCAGCAGGAAGTGATTTTCGAGTGTCTGACTTCTTCAAGTTTGACTACAAGGATCATTGGATTATCTCGGTACCCGAGGGCAAAAGAAAGAGGTGCGCCATGCCAGTTTGCAGTTCAAAAGCGCGTACAATGTCTGAAAAATGCAACGTTGGGCTTTGCCTGAAATGAATTGTTTTAATATTTGATTTTACCAAACGCCTAGACCAACTTTTTTTCAAAAAAAAGATTTTTTTTTATTTCGTAATTTTAAAAAAAATTATTGCATATAAAAGAAATTTTCTTTTCTTGGCGCTAATGGTTAACACACTACCTTTCTTAAATATTTTAATCTCCAAGAGCGATATTGAATATGAGACTCAAGTGCATAAAAAACAAAACCCACCAGTAGATATTTAAGTTACAAATCAAATCACATCAATAATAAATTATCCAAAATTAAATCCTTCTACGATAGAGCCAAAATTACCTGTTCTAACAAAAATTTGTTCTTTGTTAAAAGAAAAAAGAAATATTTGTTAATTTGTTTTATTAAAAAAAATATTTTTTATTGTTTATAAATAGCAAATTTTCAAAAATCAACTAAATAGAACAGAACAACTTAGAATGAAGTCCTACAGCATATACACAGAATACTACAAAGAAAATAACAATAACATACATAAAAGGATTATCAGAAAAACTTAAAAAAAGGAAACAAATTTCAATAAATTTCATTACAACAACATTCAAACAATAAATAGATTGAGGTCTACTTAAGAACAAATAAGTGTATTTAAAATATACCTTGTGAATGAGAACAGTTTTATTTAGTATCGTATATTAAATAAATATTTGCATTTTGTAATAAATTGCTTTCTAAACGATTCTAATCCATAACAATTTATTTTTTTTACTTGTACATTGACCCCCCCCCCCATCAAACAAGGTTGTAACTCATTTTTAGCGAAACATGTATTTTGAACAATTTACACCAGAAGAAGTAGCACAATCTGTTGCTTTACAGTTTGATGGGTGAAGCATTCATTGCATCGCAAATTTTTTAGGAATTTCTGAAAGTACAGTGTTTATTACCACACAAAGATTTAAACAGGAAAATACACTAGGAGTTTCAGCCTCTACAATTTTCACATTTAAGCTTATCTCTTTTCTTATGGATCGACGAAATATAAGCAATTTTCCACTCGTCGGGTACGGGAAAACCATTTATAAATTAATTTATGCACCAAGTAACGGTTTCAAATAATCTTTGTGCTCTACATTTTATAAGTTAGGCTAAGATATCCTCTGGTTCTGAAGACCTACCGTTTTTCAGTTCTTTTATAGCTTTTCTAATTTCTGGAACTTGATACGGGGACAGAATGATTATGTCTCCGGTTTCTGTATAACATGTAGCTTCCCCTTTAAAAATTTTAAAGTGTTTGTTTGTCTTTGTGTATTTTATTGTTATGTCCAATTTTACTTTTATGACATTCTACTCATGTCGGATAGCCCACAACTGACGAAATGCCCCTGAAGATGATCTATTGATCGAAAGTACTTGGGCAAGATTTAATTAATCACTGTGTTCGATAGTTGCCTTGTATACTATCAAAGTTCTTATTTTACTGAAGAACTTCCATGTGTTTGTACATTTTCTGCCTCTCAGGTAGGTATTAATTTCCTGGCCCTTCTTATCCCACATTTCTTTTTTTGCTTTTACTGTTGTTCTTCTTGTTATTCTTTTGTGTTTCAATAGATACCGAACTATCGAACATCACATTAGAAAATAACGATCCCATCATGCCCTGGGACCATTACACATACCTAGGAATCGTTTTTGAAACAGCGGGAAAAGATGATAAAGAAATAAACAAAAGAATAACACCATGCAGAAAAACATTAGGTTGTCTAAACAGCGTACTGTAGGTAGAGTCATGAAATAGGAAAAAGAAGAAAACACAACATCTGCGAATCTCTTATTAAAAGCAGTCTATTGTACGGATCAGAAACTTAGCGAATAACCAAAAACAACAAAGGAAAACTAAAGACAGTAAAAATGAACGCTTTTAGAAGATCAGTAGGAGTAGCACGCAGAGAGGAGAATACGTAATTATGAGATAAGACAGCGATTGGGGGTGGACGGCTCTCTGACAACAGACATAGAAAGAAAACAGCTGATATGGTACGGACACGTCCAGAGGATTGATAACTCAAGACTCCCAAAAATAATTATGTAATGGGTACCACCAAACCGCAGAAAGAGAGGAAGACCCAAGAAATCTTGGACAGAGAGAGTAACGAAGGCAATGAGCGCAAGAGATATTAGAGAGGGCCAATGGGATGATAGAGTTTTATGGAAATTAGGCATCGGACAACGTCGCAAGACCTTTTAAAACCGATTGATATATAAAATACACCAGGAGGCCAGGTCAATGTAGACGAAGATCAACAAGATAAGTTAAAGATCGCTTTATTAAATCAACACCAGTATGTGTTAAATGATTAAATAATGTCCATAGTTTTCCATAGTAGTAGTAATTCCATAGTAATCCATAGAAAACAAAGTTTTCAGGGATTTATTGTTCTATAGTTTTCGTTTATACCATTCGAAGTCGCTTAAATAAATATGAATTAAGGTCCAGAATACCTGTCACGGGACCTCCAGTAATAGCAGATTATCGGAAGCAACGTTTACACTTAGCTCGCGACCATCTTAATTGTGGTATTGACAATTGGAGTGTTGTACTTTTCACGGACAAATCAAGATTTAACAGATACTCATCAGATGGGGGCCTAGTATATAGAAAAGAGCTGGTGAACGCTATTAGAAATGCTGTTTTACTTCGAGAGTTCAATTTGGTAGAAGTAGTATAATGATGTGGGCAGGCACTTCCCTAGAGGCTCACACAGAAGTTGATACAATTTAAGTGGGCACTTTAAGCGCTCATAGGTTTATTCAGCACTGTTTGGAAGATCTTGTAGTAACGCTTGCGTTATTTGTTGGAGAAAGTTTTTGTTTGATGCTCGAAATGCGCATTATCGTTGTTGAAGATAATGCTCGTCTGCACATTGCAAGAATAACACGGTATTACTTGGATGAAGTTGAGATTCCTTTATTATCACGACTTCCAAGGAGAGGGAGTCGTAATAACGGCTCTATGCTCTAATGTCGATGTTTAAAAAATAATTATTTTTTTTTCTTTGCAGACTTTTAAATTTTTTGAATTGTTTATTATTTTTTCTGTGTAACATTATTCTTGGGCTGTAATAAATTTGATTTAAATCTTGTTTATTATAAAATACTAAATTGGGAACATCTTAAAGTTTTTAAAACGGCAGGTTTTAGGAAAAATCTGATTGTCTCATTAATTTTGCACTTTGGTATATTTTGGGTATGACATATCACTTTCAAAGGCTGTTTAAATCTTTATATTTGTCTTTTGATATGACGAGGGAATTAGAATAAACGGGAGGTATATCTGTCATGCGAGGTAGAACACGCTATAAATAATGCTAAAATTAGAAAAGCTTGTGGTCCAGATGATACATCAACTGAGTTGTTGAAACTAATAGAAAATGATAACATAAAAGTAGTAGTATGACTTTTTAATTCAATATATAACACCGGAGTGATTCCCACAGATTGGCTCAAATTCATCTTTGTCGAAATACCCAAAAAACACAATGCTAGAAAATGCTCAGAATATCGATTAATTAGCTTAATGAGCTACACTCTTAAAATTTTACTCAGAATACTTCACAACAGAATTAGATGCAAATGCGAAGAAGATCTTGAATATATCCAAATTGGTTTTAGAAATGCTATGGGAACCAGGGAGGCACTTTTTGCGCTTAACATACTATTACAATAATGCTGTGACCAAATAAAATATGTACTTGCATGTTTTGTTGACTTCGAAAAGGCATTCGATAAAGTACAACATGTACAATTAATCCAAATAATGCTGAAAAATATCGGAATAGATGACAAAGATATTCGTGTCATTAAAAATTTGTACTGGAATCAAACTGCTATCGTAAAAATTGGAGATAACTACACCGATGAAGTCTCTATACAACGAGGAGTCAGTCAAGGTTGCATTTTGTTGCCAACATTGTGCAATGTTTACTCGAAATAGTTATTTAAAAGGCATTTGAGAGGCAACCATATGGAATAAACGGGAATCAATGGGGAACTAATTAATGTGATAATGTGAATCTAAGATATGCAGACGATACAGTAATTCTATCAGATAATCCTATTGAAGGTCTGCAAATTCTGCTCATATTGTATTATCATATTCACGAGTTAGGAGAGGAAATATGCATTAAAATAAACTCAAACAAAACCAAAGTTTTAGTGTTTATTCGTGACCCACATTCCGATGCAAAGCTTCAATTAAACGGAGTCCAAGTTGAGAAAGTTCACATATTTGGGAACTGTGATAACGGACCAAATAGATCCAGACATAGAAATAAAACTTAAAATAGCAATGACTAAAACTACTCTTATGAAAATAAAGTCATTTCCTTGCAATAATAATCTCAGTTTAGATCTAAGGCAAAGAATGGTTAAGTGCTATATTTGGTCCATACTTTTGTATACTGCAGAAAGTGTGGACGCTTAAAGTGTCGATCGTGAACAAAATTTAAGCATTGGAATTGTGGGTTCATAGACGAATGCTGAAGATACCTTGGACAGTAAGGAAAACTATTGAAGAAGTACTAAGAAACAAAGATAGAGAACTGCTATAGACTGTTAAGCATCGAAAAATGACCGTCTTATCTGGGACATATAGTAAAGGGAAGTCGATATAAAATATTACAACTGATCCTTAAAGGCAAAATAGAGGGCCGTAGAGGTATAGGAAGAAAACAAGTTTCTTGGTTAAAACACATTCATGAATGGACTCAGATACCAAATGCAGGACAATTATTTCTTATTCCAAAACATCGAGAAGCCTTTGCAATGGTGATCGCCAACGTCGGATAATTCTGATATGGCATGCGAAGAAAAAGATATCTGTCATGGTGATACACTCATTATTATCTTTTGTTGACTTAGCTGAAGAACGTTGAGTTGCAGGCATCTGTTCTAAATTAAAGCAGTAATTATTTTCAAAAAAACGTGATAATTACGTCTGGAACATATTCGACTGGATGGTTTTTTCCGTTTTTCTATCCGGTCATGCATTGAATCATCCTCGTTTTGTGAATATCCTACTTTAAAGAACACATTTGTAATGTTAATGTTAAGCTTTTTCACTGCGTAGAAGTACATAGCAAAACATTTTATTTTTGTTTAATTTTCTACTAAATTCGTCTGTGTTGAAATCTGAAAATAGATGTAACTTGAGTTACAACATTGTTCCATGGGGGTGTCGACATTAATGCAAAAAATATTTCCTAAACTTACCTTCAGAAACTCCAGTTTGTGATATACATTTCGTACGTAAGTAATTCAGCACCTCTTGTTGCTTTTCTGTAAAAGCCTAAACAATAGTTTGTTAAAGGATTAAAAATACTGAGATGCAGTAAATAACGTATTATAAAGCATAGACTCACAAAAAAGAACAAATAATAGTAGCGCAATGTAGATTTAAAAAATTACACACAACAAATTTATAATATACTTTAAGCTTCCAGATTCATTCAGTTTGACTGGCCACTGCCTAAGAATAAAATGTGTCATTTTTATCCTTGACAATCAACCATTCAAATAGAGTTGCTAAATGTTGTTTGAGGGTAGAAAGTTATTTCATAATAATTTAGGATTATACAGGAAGGACAGTTTAACGCTCATTTGTTCATCAGAGTGACTTCAATATAACACACCAGACATAAACCACGGTTAGATAGGTGAGCAACAAATATGTGCACATACAAAGAAAATATCCATTTACACGATCAAATTTCTCATTCACAGCTTTAATTTAATTTTTTGGAGAAACATCATTTTTTGTCAGGGAAAAATCGTTTGTTTGGATAAAAACTCTCTTGCGTAAAATTGATACACCAGTTTCTACTTTATTTTTACTGAAACAAACTTATAAACAACTGATTACAAAAATTGTACTTCTACTATCGAATAAAGTATACAGCTATCTTCATGTTCTTTTTCTTTCTGCGCCATGTCTGCTGTCACTATTCAACCAAGGTTGTGGACAACTGCACCGACTCTAACCGCAACTGCACTCATGTTTAATTCTCCGTAACATTCCGGCCACCTTGAAACGTGTTAACACTTTCAACTATGTCCTGTGCTTCAGTCGGTAATATACAAAGTATTGATACGGGTCGTTAAAACATTTTATTGTTTATGCGGACTATTACCACTCACACTACTTTATCTTTCCTGGATTTACTTGTTCGACCTTAGCCATTGGCCAACTTGAGGTTTAAGTCTGTTCATCTATTACTAGGACAATATCTCATGGTTGGATGGATCTCTCGGAATCTTATTTCCACTTTCTTTTGATTTGTAGTTCAGCAAGACATTATCTCTTCTATCTTCTCCAAAAATGCTGGAGAATTTTCTGTAATTGCTCGAAACGCTTAAGACGATTTTCTAGTCAGATCCAGACAGAGACTGACATCTCTGTCTGGCAGCGAAACTAAAATTCTTCCCAGAAGAAGCTAAGAGTGAGTCAAAGAATTTAACTGGTTAGGAGAGGATGTTCTAGGGTATAAAGGACGTGAATTAAAATTAAGACTTAACCAGTACAGTGTGAAATTCTTCTTGATTTAAATGTGCTTTGCCAACAACCCTCTTAAAATAAAATTTAAAACTCTTAACCCCGGCTTCCAAGATCCTACTGAAATTTTGCGCTCTGAAAGGTATAAAATGCCAATATATTCCTTGCTCGGTGTTCCGATATCGCTTGATTTTTAAGGAAGTTATTAGGGCTTTGTAATTTCTTTTTTGCACCTACATTATGTTTTTCCATTATCTGAATACACCTAACATGATTTAATCTAACCTCTAGGTGCACAGACATTGTCCACAAACATACAAATATACATACATAGCTTTTATGAATTTAGAACCTCTAGTCAATCGTTCTTTTAACAAAAACGGACCAGCAAAATCCGTTTCTATATTAATAAGGTAAATATTGTGTTATTCGTGTAGCTGGTAATTCCATGTAATTCCATGTAAGCTGTTAATGTGATGAGATACAGTTCCTGATAATTATCTTGCAAATATTACGTCCAGATATTGGTCAAAACCTTTCTCGAATCGAAGCCAACAACATAGTTGCCCCCACAATGCATCAATCGTTGATGCTCAGATTTTAAAATTACGTGTTTATGTTTAGGTGACAAAATTATTGGATATTTTTTATCTTATTTGTAGGTTGACTTCTGCAACCGACCACCCACTCTGATAATACCATTCTGTAAAAATGGGTTCAAAGATAATAAAGTACTACTGCGGTTCAATATTAAACCCCTACTTAATCTTTGAAAGTCTTCACAAAAAAACTTTTTTTGTGCCAAGTTTACTAATATGTCGAGTGCGTTTCTTAATTCATTACTAGTAAATAAGCCCACACTTTTTTCCTTATCACATAAATCTTCCACCTTTAGCCTCAATTGACAATTGAATATAAATCTCGCAATACACGCTGTTACTCGAATAAGTTTATTCAAATTTAAAAAAACATGTGGACATCCAATTAGTGGATATTGGCGACAATTCTGGCATACTCCTCTCGATCTTGTGTAACTCGAGGTTTGTCCAATCCCTTATGTTTTTAAGCCATGAGTATTTCTTTCTTCCGATGCCTCGTTTTCCTTTTATCTTCCCTTCCATAATAATCTTTAAAAACTGGTACGTGGAATTTCGTAATATATGACCCAGATTAGCAGTTTTTCTTCTTTTTATTATTGGCAGCAATTCTCGTTCTCCGCCCATTTGATTTATTACTTCGACATTTGTGTGTGATCTATCCAGGAAGTTTTAAGTAGTCCTCTAAATACCCACATTTCAAAAGTCTCCAATCGGTTCATCACATTGCCCTTTCTGGTCCAGGTTTCTACACCATATAGCAGTATGGAGTAAATGTAACATTTTACAAAGCGATCTCGAAGCGTTAAGTTGAGGCTGCTGTTGCCTAGCCAGGTTCTCATATTAGTAAATGCTGTTCTGACTTGCTCAATCCTGCTACGTATCTCTATGTCTGGATCTAGATTTTCAGTTATCCAACTACCGAGATATCTGAACTTGGGGACCTTTTGGATCTTCTTGTTGTTCACTCTTATATTTAATTGCATATTTCGTGTTCTATTAACCACCATTACCTTCGTCTTGTCTATATTAATCTTTAAGCCCAGTCGTTCTCCTTCAGTGTTTATTTTATCTATTAGTTGTTGTAGCGCTTCTTGTATTAGCTATTATAACTGTATCATCAGCATAACGAAGATTACTAATAATCTGTCCGTTGATTTTGATTCCATCTTCAGTGTCACTTAATGCTCTATCAAAAATCGTTTCAGAGTAAAGATTAAAAAGGAGGGGTGACAGAACACAACCCTGTCGTACACCTTTTTCGATTAAGAAATATGATGTAAATTCCAGTCCTACTCTCACAGGTGCCACTTGATTCATATAAAGGTTTTTTATGATTTTAAGGTCATTCTTATCTATCGAACGGTCCTGGAGCAACCTTACTAATTCTGAATGATTAACACAATCGAACGCTTTCTGGTAATCTATAAATCATAGAAAGACATATTTTTGCTGATCTCTGCATTTCTAAAGTAGGACAGTTAAGATGTAAAGTGCTTCTCCTGTACCAAATCCTTGTCTGAAACCGAACTGTGTGGTGCTAATGTCTCTTTCACATCTGTTGTATATTCTTGTACGATTTTTTTTTAAGAAGAGTTTAAGGATCTGGCTCAATAAGCTGATCATTCGGAATTGGTCGCAACTATTAGCGTTTGGCTTTTTTGAGATTGGTATAAATGTTGATTGAAGCCAATCCTGTAATATTTGACCAGACTTATAAATGTCATTAAAAAGATCTACCAAGGCATCTTAATTGTCTTCACTCAACAGTGTTAGAACCTCTATGTATACATCGTCTGGGCCTAGTGCTTTTCCCCATTTGTTCTGTTTGATTGCTCTTACAACTTCTGACTTCAATATTTTGGGGGAGGATTTACTTTTATATTCATATTTAGGATTTTACTAAAATCCATAAATATAGTATTATATCCGAATAAAAATAGTATTAATCGCGGTAAAATTAATACCGTTTAACTGGTGCTGCCCTAGATTTTAAACATAAAAGTTTATGTATATATTGATGTAATTGAACTTGACACCTAATATATAATTTATACAGCAACCGTAAGCCTTTTGGCTAGCATCGCCAAATTTGTGCCATTCCACAGATACATACATAGACACTGTGACCATTGTAGGTATAGTAAGATCAGTAGTCTTCATTAAGTCGTCCTTGAAATTCCACCATACATTAACTATCTATTCGGAAATATTCTCATCCCAATCGAACCGCCCTTGCCATATTGATTGCATTATTAATTTTAAAACTATTACAATAGGACCAAGTAGATCTAGGGGGTCAAAAATCTGCGAAATAGACGACAATATAACGCGCCTCGTGATAGCTTGGTAGGTTTTAAATACTGTTATAGAATATTTTATGAAATCAGATTTATCATCATCATTAATTGCGCTAAAACTCTTCGTGAGTCTTTGTCGCGTTTACTATTGCCTTCCATGTTTGTCGGTTCTATGCCAGCAATTCCCATTATCGCACTCCCATTTTCTCTAGATCTTCTTTGGCTGCATCTTTCCAATTTTTTCTAGGCCGTCCCACAGACCTTCTTCCATCTGATCTTTCCCAGAACACATTGTTTATAAGGTGATTGTCGTAACTGCGTATCACATGCCTTGCCAACCTGAGTCTATTGGCCTTTATATATCTGACTAGATTTTTTTTCCGAATAGAGACTCTAGCTCGTTATTGTATCTGCTCCTCCATTCGTTTGTCACGCAGTCTCTGCAAAGGCCATTATATCATTCGATTCTGAGTTCCATAATATATTTAATCCCTGTTCGTTTGTCTATTGTTTATATTTAAGATGCTTGATTCTAAGGTCGTATCTACTTGGAATTTTGTCAATAATCGTCTTTTGTTACAGAGCCATTTTCTGGGTTGAAATCCTGCACTTGCTAGAATGTTAGTGTAGATCTTGTGCTTGTAAAGCCAGTAATTCATGCTCACTATCTGCTTCTTCTAGATAATTATTCATATAGAAAGACCCTTTTATCAATTTAGTCGCCTTAGGATTACTTATTTTATATTCACTTGCTAATTGTGTTAAGCCTCGTACAGCTAAATAAGGAGCTGAAGCCGTACCTTTCGTCACTGTATTCAGCTGGTAGCATTTTAAGCCATCGGCTGCGTTTTGTCTCCAAAATATTCTTTGTAGTTTACGTTGTTTGAAAGCTACGTAAATCGTTCGATACATCTTTGATATAACTACAGTCAAATTAATACTTTCAAAACCGGAGAACTATCGAAAAAGGAATATCTTGTAAGGTCGGTCCCACACATTGAACCTTATTAAGAGACAAACCGGATCCAGATTTTATTGAAGCATCAAATACTACTCGAACACGTGTAGTGTTATTTGTTTCGTGAACAACTGCATGATGCAATTGCACTCATATGTCCCGATTGTAAGTACTCTTGCACAAACATATCATAATCGGGTTTTAGCTCGGGATTTTTTAAGAGCCTACTCTCTAGTGAAAAATATTTTTTTAAGTACTCTTACGTGAGTCACCTAGATCTGTTAAATTTTCCTTAAATCGAATCAAATGATCTCAAACGTGCATGACTTTATTTTTGTATTTAACAGCATATTAACAGGATAAGCACTTTTATGTCGACAAACAATGCACTTGTGGTTATGGAATTAAGAAAGCCAATTTGAATATCTCTGTTGTCAAATGAACGACTGCATCCGTCGTACATCAGCCTTGTTTGTAGCTAAATTGCCTTGCTGGTAGTATACTTTGCCGCCTTATCTATGTTTTCATTCGCAATTTTAGAATTCTTGTGAGTGATTTAAAAATGCATAACAACAATGTAATTATTCGATATGAATCTTTATTTTTTCTGGTTTAAAGAAATCATTAAATTTGTCAGCAAGTAATTCAGTGTGCAGGATACAGTTATAAATATGCAGTAGTGATCTTTTGGCCAGCGTACCCATTTTTTTCTAACATAATATACGAAATCTGATCTGAACTTTAGGCTGTGTTTTTGGATATTTTAGTAGAATATTCCAGTTCAAGTAATGTCATTTATTTATTATCTTTTTAGTTCTTCTATAAGTGTACCTGGGTGAGGTAAAGATTTTTCAACAAAAGGTGGACATGGATTCTGTAGAATAACTTCTGCAATTAAAGGAGGAACATGTTAATTGTTTGTATTTTTGTTGTCTAATATGTTTACCATCTTCCATATTTAAGTTGATAAGCATCTAAAATTAAAACCGGAACAAAATTGAAATTCATGTGCTTCTGGCTTTCTGTTTAAACACAATGTATTCGAGAAAGGTATTCAGAGTGGATGAGGTTTTGTACAATTTAAGCACATTCTTCTTAAGATTTTACTGTGCGACACAGTCATCATCCCACCAAATCGATTTTGTATTGGCAATTTAATTTAATTACAGCTAATGTTTCGTATTTTAAGATCCATTTTCGAAGTGCAAATTGAAATGTCAAATAAATTTAGGTTTTATGTATAGTTATGGCTTATTGACAATAAAAGTTTTAAATAACATTAAGATGCCAGAAGGAAATAGGTTTATAACAAAAATTACTGTATCATATAGACTACTGATTACCATTAATGCGGAAGCCAAGAAATAGATGGATATAAAGAAAATGAAACAGGCTGCCAAGCTAATCCTGGTAGCGTGAAAAAATACGCAAATAAAACTTATTATACAATTGAAAAGATTTTTTTCAAAATAGTAGAATTTAGAGTTATGGGTCACAACAATTAACAAAATAATTAAATGATAAATGAAACAAAAAAAAACAATACTCACCATTGCCCCACAAAATAAAAATCCAAAAACTATAAATCGTTTCATATTGTGTAACCGTTCAAAATATTCCCACAAATTACTAAGTTAATATTCCACATAAATCCTACATTTATATACAATTTTATTGACAATTTGTAAACATGCAATTTTTAGATAAACGGCATTTAAAGCAGGATGTTACTATTTTTTGTTTAGGATCACCCTTTGTACTCACAACTGTTACTTATTATGTAAATCATTATAATATTAATACACAAGATAATATCCTTGTTAAGTAGAACACATTAAATTTAGCAATTATTTAGCTTTTTATCAATAAGATGGTTAATTTTGTAAGTTTAGATGATAATTTTATGAGACATTGCATTGAATACATAAAAGTTCTTAGTCACACCATGAAAATATTATTCATTGACAGACAAATACGCAAAAGAACCAAAATATCCGACAGAAAGTTTGGCTTTATGTCAGGCAGATCAATAACAGATGCCATTTGTATTATAAGGCAGTTGATGGGAAAAATGCAGACCTAAAAAAAACTTCTTCTTCTTCTTCTTCTTGTCCTTCCTTTGATATAGTCATGACTGTCTATTTTTTAATGTGCCTCCAGTAAGTTGTCGTTCCATCATTTTAAGGGTTTTCCTACTGATCGTCTTCGTTTTGGAAAACCGTCTCTTGCCGTCTTTACTACTCTGTTTGTTTTTATTCGGCTTATATGATTGTTTCATTTTACTCTATTTCTATTTCTTACACAGTTCTTGATGTTCTCCACTTTGCATATATGTCGTATATCTGTATTTCTAGCTTTGTCCCATAGTGTCTTACCATCAATTTTTCATCTCTGCTGTTTTTAATATCCTTTTTTTCCTTTTTCTGTCAAGTCTTGTTTCTGCTGCGTAGGTTATTATTGGTCTGATGACTGTTCTGTGAATTCTGCCTTTCGTTTCTTTGCCGATATTTTTATTTCTTCATATTATTTCATTAAAGCCACAGGCTACTCTGTTTGGTCTATTAACTTGATCTTCCACTTCAGTTTCAAGCTTTTCTTAGCTAGATAATGTGATGCCTAGATATTTATTTGAATACTGCCTAGGCTGATTCCGGATGGATGAAGTAGCTCTGTGGTTACCACAGCCGGTCCCAAGCCCGGATAAAATGTGAAGGGTGATGTGGAAGGCAAGGTTAGCATCCTACCAATCCTAAAAACAAATATTGTCCAAAGAAGCAATATATAGCTTCGAAATCCGATTGACTAAAAAACAAATAAAATCATATAGTAATATGGTATTAATTGGTCTTGAAATAACATATGATATACTTCTTTAAGAGATTCTGTGGTAAGTGCTCAATTAGAAAGGAGTTGCCGTTGAATATGTGCAGATTGTAAACAAAACTTTAAAATTTCAATCTACATAAACCGAATACTCGCGCCCTTTTACTTGTAAAGAAGTCACTATAGGTCTAAAGGATAAAAGGCCAAGTAAAGCCCCAGGTTTTGACAATATTTATTCCGAATTTTTAAATAACAGTGGCAAATATGCAAAAGTATGGACGGCCCACTTTTTCACAAACATTATGAAGACTGGCACAATACCATAGAAACTTAAACGCTCAAAGGTCATTACCATATTAAAACCAGGAAGACCAAATGATAACAACCCTAACAACCAATAGCCACTATAGGCGACATTCAACCTGCTAGAACGATTTATCTACAACAGAATTAGTCCAAAGCTACTTGAATCAATATTGTTTCAACATCATGCTAGCTGATCGAACGATTCAAGTAGCCATAGGAAATAATATAAGTTCCCCAAAAAATCTGAAGAATGGACTGCCTTGGGGATATGGATTAGTTCCTCTTCTCTTTAGCCTGTAGATCGCTGCTATACTAGAAACCAGAAAGAACCCATTAAGAAAGTTTTGTTACGCAGATGACTACATCCTTACAACAAGGTGTTATAAACAGAAACCATTTTAAAAAACAGAAGAAATATTAACAGCGGACTTTCACACAGTAGTATAATATTTGTGTACGATTATTTCCGATAATATTTTCGTATTGACCGTCTAAGCTCCAGACGATCGCCAATAAAAACAGCACAGACTGATATGGAAAATAAGTTTAACTTAACGATCACTTGGGCTCGAGAATAAACAGAACAACAAAATAGCTGCTTTCCTGCATTCCACAAAATTCACCAAGTTTTGACTTACCACACAACGCATGGTGTAGGCTAAACCGAATCAGAACCCAACAGGGCAGATGCGGTTACATGATGCTCAAATGAGGTAAACGATCATTTCCACTCTGTGACTGCGGACAACCACAAACAATCTGTCACATCACAGATTATTGTCCCACAAGATCGTATCTTATACATAAGTACAAAATATTACTAAAACTTAATTTACAATAAAGTTTGCAGAAGTACAGAGTCCAGATTATAAAAATCGGTTTAC
>OU898280.1:113415570-113476235 GCA_918026665.1 Diabrotica balteata | reverse complement strand
CTTGAATAATTCTATAATTCTTCCATGTATTGCCTTTATCTTTCAAATATTCTTTCATTTCGTAAAGCAGATTATTATGCTCGTCTAGCATTAAGTTATGACTTCGTGATATGTTTTCTCCGTTAAGTTTTTGATCTTTTTATGTAGGTCCCTACTAGCAAATATTTTTTCTCGACTCTCTTGAAAATATCTGTTCATTCCCAACCACAAATAATCTTATAGTATAGATACATAGATGATATTGCTACGACTGATAATCGAGTGGCAGCTGTTGGTTTTTGGAATCACCGTTAAACCAAAAAGTGCCATATTATGACTTTTATATAGATTGTATATTAGGACAGTTGAGAGTCAAAGGAGTTGTCAATTTTTTTTAAATGTCAGTTAGTTAGTTAGTTCAGTATTTTATATATTATTTTTAAATAGTCTGAATTATGATCCACGTATTTCACGAAAATGTTGCAACAGAATTCGCCATGATCAGGTTACCAACGATAATGAAAAATTTAGAAATTAGAAACTAGTAGGTAAACAGACGTCCATCCACACTTAAAAGTAGGCAGTGTGAATAACTAGTTCATCGTAGAATCATTGTCGAGCAAAAACCAGCCGTGATGGGCGCACAGCTGATTTAACTACTACAGTGACCCAGTAGTTATAGCTTCACAACGTCAACAAAATGAAAAAAGTTTTATAATTTTCTGGTCTGATTATTAAAAAAAATTATAAAAAATAAATATATAAAAAAAAATAACCATTATTTTCTGGCGTCATTCACACTCATATAGTCACCCTAGGGTGATATCTGTTTCGGAGATCCGTCGATGCGAGAGGAGTTATACTTTAACAACCGCAACCGAAACAATAGCTCCTATCCATGAAAAGGAATATTAACCATTAGCGCCTACATCACCATATGGATCCAGCTGTAAAGGTATTGTCTAACACAATAAAATTATAATAAAACAGGCTACCAACATTACATTTGCCGCATGTATACTTTATTTAGACTTTTCTGAGACTGCGTTGATGAATACTCATCAGTGTTTTACTATAATTGATGGATTCGACCGTTACCTGATGGAAATTCATTTTATGTAAAAATTAAACACTGAAAACTTTGTTTTCAAATTTCCACAAAAAATTTATTTTAACTTCTTATCACTACAGCTGTTTCGGCTGATTGCCTTTCTCAAATGATCTATTTTTGGCATGCGTTTACACTTTATAGTCTCTAATGAAATAGGTTGAGGAGGGGAGAACTATTTGTCTCAAGTTGGTCACTATTATATCTGTATTTTTTTAATTAATTTGTTGATTTCTATAGACTCTAACAAGGATAGCTTAAGGCCTTTATTTTGAATGTGAAGAATTTTAAATTCATCGTTAAAAGAATGATTGTGTATCTAAAAGGTAAAGTGCGTATGTAGAATCTGTTTTTCTATTATTGAAAGCCCTTTTATGTTCTGCTATTGTTTGTTAAAGTTTCTACCAGTTTGACTATGTAAGTTTTTGGGCAGTAGGCCACATTTAAGTTTGTACACACCACTGTTTAAGTGTCTTTTATTTTGGCTCTTTGTTGTTTTTCATATATTTGCCTAGGTTGTTATTTGTTCAGAAAGCCCTGAAATACTAATTTCAGGGCTTTTTGATGTGTGTTTTTGATTTAACATTTTTATTTATTGTTTGTTCATTGTATCCGTTGTTTACTGCTATTTGCTTAATAAAAAGAGAATTTAATATAAATTACACAGTGGTGTATACAAACTTAATGTGACGACTGCCCAAAAACTTACATCGGTCACTACTGGTAAAAATTTTTATAACGAATGGCAGAACATAAAAGGGCTTTTAATAATAGAAAAACAGATTCTACATAAGTACTTCACCTTCTAGATCACAATCATTATTTTAACGACGAATTTAAAATTCTACACATTTAAATAAAGGCCTTAAGCTATCCTTGTTAAAGTCTATGGAAATCAACAAATTAAAAAAACACAGATATAATTCTGAATGACCAACTTGAGAACAAAGTTCTAACCCTCCTTAAACTATTTCATTAGAGACTATAAAAGTTAAACGCATGCCAAAAATAGATCACTTGAGAAAGGCAATCAGCGAAACAGCTGTAGTGATAAGAGTTAAAATAAATTTTTGTGGGAAGTTTGAAAAAAATGTTTTCAGTGGTTTATTGTTACAGTGTTTTATTAGATCTCACAAGCTAAGGAAGTTAGAAAATCGTGTTATAGTTAAAAGTGTTTGATAATAGACATCCTATTTATATAAGTAAATTTTCAGTACCTTTTTTTTGGGAATTACTAGAATCAAATCAATTTTACTTATATTTTAAAAGATCTTAAAATATAACGTAGTGTGCATATTTTTGTATTAAAATTACCAAGGGGCAGTTAAAAATTATGTAAATATTACTGTAACCCATATTGGACCCACTGGGCGTTATGTAGTCAAAACATATCTTTTTATAATTTCAGTGAAATTACATTACAGGAAGCTTTAGTTTATGGCATATGAAGAAGATGATGTAACAGACATTTTTATTGAGCCGCCTGAATCCAAATTTCCTTATATAGAAATATTCAGGTGACGAAGACGAAGGTGGTGACCCGAATAAACTTGAATCCTCGTCAACTTCGTGCAGGTGCGGAAGTTGTATTTGCAGACTCTGAACGTGTAGGAGGTGTTGAATCAGACTAGAAGCAAGCTATGATAAGGATTTGCAGAACGTAAATAGTTTTTATGAAATAAAAACTAATACAAATCTCCGATTGGTAATTGATCTAGATTGATGCAAAACCTACAACTTATATGCGCCGTGCAACTTTTCCAAAAGGAGGTTACAGTAAATATTCAGAGATAAGTTGTGTGCAACTGTTTAAATTATTTATTACTGATAAGTTGCTAGAAATAATAGTGTCTAAAAACAACAAAATCTTCTCTACTGATAAATCAACCGAACCCTAAAGTGACACTTCCTGAATTGAAAGTATTTATGGCAATTCTCTTAGTAAGCGGATGTAATAAGCTACCATATAAAAAAAGCTACTGGAAGAGAACGCCTGACATGCAAAATATTCTAGTGTCTGATGCCATAAGAAGTGACAGTTTTTACAAATTTTTCGTTTACTTTATTTTGCAGACAATAATAATTAACAAATAAAAATGACAAACTGTACAAACTAAAACCACTTACAGATATGTTAAAAAATCGTTCATAGAACATTTTGTCCCAGAAGAAAATATAGCTTATGATGAATCGATGATACGCTACTTTACGGCAATCATGGATGCAAACAGTTTATCAGAGAAAAGCTGTAAGGTTTGGCGTATGAAAGCTGTAATGTGTAGTGTATGAATATACCTAGCGCATTATTTAATAAACTTTGAAGTATATCAGGAAAAAAATTCTAGATCTATTGAAGAATATCAAAAAAATTTAGGAAAAGCTACAGCTCCCATGGTACAGATAATCGAAGAATTGGATGACAAAGGATCTCTGACATACAAGTTTTTCGTTGATAATTTATTTACTAGTACAAACTTGTTACGTACTTTAAAAGCTAATGGGTACGAAGCTATAGGTACTGTGGAGGAATAATAGAATTCCTAGAAATTGTCCACTTGTTTCAAAATGACGATGGAAAAAGAGGGTACGAGGGGAATATTGTTCAACATTGAATAAGGAGACTGGTATTCAATATGTTCGCTGGAGGATAACAAAATTGTAACAGCTTCAAGCACATGTTTTGGTGTTCAGCTGGTCAAAAATGTGGAAATATATTCCAAAAAGGATAGCAAGACAATACAAGTACCTAGGCCTTATCTACTTTCGCAGTATAATAACAACATGGGAGTAACCTGATTCATTGACAGTAATATATCTTGGTAAAAAATAAAGAGCAATATTTATATAAATTAAAAATATGGGTAATTTTTTTATCAGTTACGAGCCGGCATACGTTCCAAAAAATGAGTACTGCCCAATATTTACGTACCCCATAGACGCAGCTCTTCAAAATGTTTTGAACAATATGTAGGAAATCCAGGAAGAATATTAGTCTCTTAGAGTTTAGAAGAAGTGGTTTGTCAGGTAAAAGTATTTTTATACAAAAGTCAGAAAATGTTTACAATTCATTTAATTTTTAGACCTACTTAACGACATATAAAGTCTCCGCTAAAGAAACTAGAAAAATAGGTAGAGCAGCAGGAAAGTGATTTTCGAGTGTCTGACTTCTTCAAGTTTGACTACAAGGATCGTTGGATTATCTCGGTACCCGAGGGCAAAAGAAAGAGGTGCGCCATGCCAGTTTGCAGTTCAAAAGCGCGTACAATGTCTGAAAAATGCAACGTTGGGCTTTGCCTGAAATGAATTGTTTTAATATTTGATTTTACCAAACGCTAGACCAACTTTTTTTCAAAAAAAGATTTTTTTTTATTTCGTAATTTTAAAAAAAATTATTGCATATAAAAGAAATTTTCTTTTCTTGGCGCTAATGGTTAACACACTACCTTTCTTAAATATTTTAATCTCCAAGAGCGATATTGAATATGAGACTCAAGTGCATAAAAAACAAAACCCACCAGTAGATATTTAAGTTACAAATCAAATCACATCAATAATAAATTATCCAAAATTAAATCCTTCTACGATAGAGCCAAAATTACTGTTCTAACAAAAATTTGTTCTTAGAGAAGAAATATTTGTTAATTTGTTTTATTAAAAAAAATATTTTTTATTGTTTATAAATAGCAAATTTTCAAAAATCAACTAAATAGAACAGAACAACTTAGAATTGAAGTCCTACAGCATATACACAGAATACTACAAAGAAAATAACAATAACATACATAAAAGGATTTATCAGAAAAACTTAAAAAAGGAAACAAATTTCAATAAATTTCATTACAACAACATTAAACAATAAATAGATTGAGGTCTACTTAAGAACAAATAAGTGTATTTAAAATATACTTGTGAATGAGAACAGTTTTATTTAGTATCGTATATTAAATAAATATTTGCATTTTGTAATAAATTGCTTTCTAAACGATTTAATCCATAACAATTTATTTTTTTTACTTGTCATTGACCCCCCCCCCATCAAACAAGGTTGTAACTCATTTTTAGCGAAACATGTATTTTGAACATTTTACACCAGAAGAAGTAGCACAATCTGTTGCTTTACAGTTTGATGGGTGAAGCATTCATTGCATCGCAAATTTTTTAGGAATTTCTGAAGTACAGTGTTTATTACCACACAAAGATTTAAACAGGAAAATACACTAGGAGTTTCAGCCTCTACAATTTTCACATTAAGCTTATCTCTTTTCTTATGGATCGACGAAATATAAGCAATTTTCCACTCGTCGGGTACGGGAAAACCATTTATAAATTAATTTATGCACCAAGTAACGGTTTCAAATAATCTTTGTGCTCTACATTTTATAAGTTTAGGCTAAGATATCCTCTGGTCCTGAAGACCTACCGTTTTTCAGTTCTTTTATAGCTTTTCTAATTTCTGGAACTTGATACGGGTACAGAATGATTCTGTCTCCGGTTTCTGTATAACATGTAGCTTCTCCTTAAAAATTTTAAAGTGTTTGTTTGTCTTTGTGTATTGTATTGTTATGTCCAATTTTACTTTTATGACATTCTACTCATGTCGGATAGCCCACAACTGACGAAATGCCCCTGAAGATGATCTATTGATCGAAAGTACTTGGGCAAGATTTAATTAATCACTGTGTTCGATAGTTGCCTTGTATACTATCAAAGTTCTTATTTTACTGAAGAACTTCCATGTGTTTGTACATTTTCTGCCTCTCAGGTAGGTATTAATTTCCTGGCCTTCTTATCCCACATTTCTTTTTTTGCTTTTACTGTTGTTCTTCTTGTTATTCTTTTGTGTTTCAATAGATACCGAAATATCGAACATCACATTAGAAAATAACGATCCCATCATGCCCTGGGACCATTACACATACCTAGGAATCGTTTTTGAAACAGCGGGAAAAAGATGATAAAGAAATAAACAAAAGAATAACACCATTCAGAAAAACATTAGGTTGTCTAAACAGCGTACTGTAGAGTCATGAAATAGGAAAAAGAAGAAAACACAACATCTGCGAATCTCTTATTAAAAGCAGTCTATTGTACGGATCAGAAACTTAGCGAATAACCAAAAACAACAAAGGAAAACTAAAGACAGTAAAAATGAACGCTTTTAGAAGATCAGTAGGAGTAGCACGCAGAGAGGAGAATACGTAATTATGAGATAAGACAGCGATTGGGGGTGGACGGCTCTCTGACAACAGACATAGAAAGAAAACAGCTGATATGGTACGGACACGTCCAGAGGATTGATAACTCAAGACTCCCAAAAATAATTATGTAATGGGTACCACCAAACCGCAGAAAGAGAGGAAGACCCAAGAAATCTTGGACAGAGAGAGTAACGAAGGCAATGAGCGCAAGAGATATTAGAGAGGGCCAATGGGATGATAGAGTTTTATGAAAATTAGGCATCGGACAACGTCGCAAGACCTTTTAAAACCGATTGATATATAAAATACCCAGGAGGCCGGTCAATGTAGACGAAGATCAACAAGATAAGTTAAAGATCGCTTTATTAAATCAACACCAGTATGTGTTAAATGATTAAATAATGTCCATAGTTTTCCATAGTAGTAGTAATTCCATAGTATCCATAGAAAACAAAGTTTTCAGGGATTTATTGTTCTATAGTTTCGTTTATACATTCGAGCTAAATAATATGAATTAAGGTCCAGAATACCTGTCACGGGACCTCCAGTAATAGCAGATTATCGGAAAGCAACGTTTACACTTAGCTCGCGACCATCTTAATTGTGGTATTGACAATTGGAGTGTTGTACTTTTCACGGACAAATCAAGATTTAACAGATACTCATCAGATGGGGGCCTAGTATATAGAAAAGAGCTGGTGAACGCTATTTAGAAATGCTGTTTTACTTCGAGAGTTCAATTTGGTAGAAGTAGTATAATGATGTGGGCAGGCACTTCCCTAGAGGCTCACACAGAAGTTGATACAATTTAAGTGGGCACTTTAAGCGCTCATAGGTTTATTCAGCACTGTTTGGAAGATCTTGTAGTAACGCTTGCGTTATTTGTTGGAGAAAGTTTTTGTTTGATGCTCGAAATGCGCATTATCGTTGTTGAAGATAATGCTCGTCTGCACATATGCAAGAATAACACGGTATTACTTGGATGAAGTTGAGATTCCTTTATTATCACGACTTCCAGGAGAGGGAGTCGTAATAACGGCTCTATGCTCTAATGTCGATGTTTAAAAAATAATTATTTTTTTTTCTTTGCAGACTTTTAAATTTTTTGAATTGTTTATTATTTTTTCTGTGTAACATTATTCTTGGGCTGTAATAAATTTGATTTAAATCTTGTTTATTATAAAATACTAAATTGGGAACATCTTAAAGTGTTTAAAACGGCAGGTTTTAGGAAAAATCTGATTGTCTCATTAATTTTTGCACTTTGGTATATTTTGGGTATGACATATCACTTTCAAAGGCTGTTTAAATCTTTATATTTGTCTTTTGATATGACGAGGGAATTAGAATAAACGGGAGGTATATCTGTCATGCGAGGTAGAACACGCTATAAATAATGCCTAAAATTAGAAAAGCTTGTGGTCCAGATGATACATCAACTGAGTTGTTGAAACTAATAGAAAATGATAAACATAAAAGTAGTAGTATGACTTTTTAATTCAATATATAACACCGGAGTGATTCCCACAGATTGGCTCAAATTCATCTTTGTCGAAATACCCAAAAAACACAATGCTAGAAAATGCTCAGAATATCGATTAATTAGCTTAATGAGCTACATCTTAAAATTTTACTCAGAATACTTCACAACAGAATTAGATGCAAATGCGAAGAAGATCTTGAATATATCCAAATTGGTTTAGAAATGCTATGGGAACCAGGGAGGCACTTTTTGCGCTTAACATACTATTACAATAATGCTGTGACCAATAAAATATGTAGTTGCATGTTTGTTGACTTCGAAAAGGCATTCGATAAAGTACAACATGTACAATTAATCCAAATAATGCTGAAAAATATCGGAATAGATGACAAAGATATTCGTGTCATTAAAAATTTGTACTGGAATCAAACTGCTATCGTAAAAATTGGAGATAACTACACCGATGAAGTCTCTATACAACGAGGAGTCAGTCAAGGTTGCATTTTGTTGCCAACATTGTGCAATGTTTACTCGAAATAGTATTTAAAAGGCATTTGAGAGGCAACCATATGGAATAAACGGGAATCAATGGTGAACTAATTAATGTGATAATGTGAATCTAAGATATGCAGACGATACAGTAATTCTATCAGATAATCCTATTGAAGGTCTGCAAATTCTGCTCATATTGTATTATCATATTCACGAGTTAGGAGAGGAAATATGCATTAAAAATAAACTCAAACAAAACCAAATTTTTAGTGTTTATTCGTGACCCACATTCCGATGCAAAGCTTCAATTAAACGGAGTCCAAGTTGAGAAAGTTCACATATTTGGGAACTGTGATAAACGGACCAAATAGATCCAGACATAGAAATAAAACTTAAAATAGCAATGACTAAAACTACTCTTATGAAAATAAAGTCATTTCCTTGCAATAATAATCTCAGTTTAGATCTAAGGCAAAGAATGGTTAAGTGCTATATTTGGTCCATACTTTTGTATACTGCAGAAAGTGTGGACGCTTAAGTGTCGATCGTGAACAAAATTTAAGCATTGGAATTGTGGGTTCATAGACGAATGCTGAGATACCTTGGACAGTAAGGAAAACTATTGAAGAAGTACTAAGAAACAAAGATAGAGAACTGCTATAGACTGTTAAGCATCGAAAAATTGACCGTCTTATCTGGGACATATAGTAAAGGGAAGTCGATATAAAATATTAACAACTGATCCTTAAAGGCAAAATAGAGGGCCGTAGAGGTATAGGAAGAAAACAAGTTTCTTGGTTAAAACACATTCATGAATGGACTCAGATACCAAATGCAGGACAATTATTTCTTATTCAAAACATCGAGAAGCCTTTGCAATGGTGATCGCCAACGTCGGATAATTCTGATATGGCATGCGAGAAAAAGATATCTGTCATGGTGATACACTCATTATTATCTTTTGTTGACTTAGCTGAAGAACGTTGAGTTGCAGGCATCTGTTCTAAATTAAAGCAGTAATTATTTTCGAAAAAACGTGATAATTACGTCTGGAACATATTCGACTGGATGGTTTTTTCCGTTTTTCTATCCGGTCATGCATTGAATCACCCTCGTTTTGTGAATATCCTACTTTAAAGAACACATTTGTAATGTTAATGTTAAGCTTTTTCACTGCGTAGAAGTACATAGCAAAACATTTTATTTTTGTTTAATTTTCTTCTAAATTCGTCTGTGTTGAAATCTGAAAATAGATGTAACTTGAGTTACAACATTGTTCCATGGGGTGTCGACATTAATGCAAAAAATATTTCCTAAACTTACCTTCAGAAACTCCAGTTAGTGATATACATTTAGTACGTAAGTAATTCAGCACCTCTTGTTGCTTTTCTGTAAAAGCCTAAACAATAGTTTGTTAAAGGATTAAAAATACTGAGATGCAGTAAATAACGTATTATAAAGCATAGACTCACAAAAAGAACAATAATAGTAGCGCAATGTAGATTTAAAAATGTACACACAACAAATTTATAATATACTTTAAGCTTCCAGATTCATTCAGTTTGACTGGCCACTGCCTAAGAATAAATTGTGTCATTTTTATCCTTGACAATCAACCATTCAAATAGAGTTGCTAAAGTTTGTTTGAGGGTAGAAAGTTATTTCATATTAATTTAGGATTATACAGGAAGGACAGTTTAACGCTCATTTGTTCATCAGAGCGACTTCAATATAACACACCAGACATAAACCACGGTTAGATAGGTGAGCAACAAATATGTGCACATACAAGAAAATATCCATTTACACGATCAAATTTCTCATTCACAGCTTTAATTTAATTTTTTGGAGAAACTCATTTTTTGTCAGGGAAAAATCGTTTGTTTGGATAAAAACTCTCTTGCGTAAATTGATACACCAGTTTCTACTTTATTTTTACTGAAACAAACTTATAAAACAACTGATTACAAAAATTGTACTTCTACTATCGAATAAAGTATACAGCTATCTTCATGTTCTTTTTCTTTCTGCGCATCTGCTGTCACTATTCAACCAAGGTTGTGGACAACTGCACCGACTCTAACCGCAACTGCACTTCATGTTTAATTCTCCGTAACATTCCGGCCACCTTGAAACGTGTTAACACTTTCAACTATGTCCTGTGCTTCAGTCGGTAATATACAAAGTATTGATACGGGTCGTTAAAACATTTTATTGTTTATGCGGACTATTACCACTCACACTACTTTATCTTTCCTGGATTTACTTGTTCGACCTTAGCCATTGGCCAACTTGAGGTTTAAGTCTGTTCATCTATAACTAGGACAATATCTCATGGTTGGATGGATCTCTCGGAATCTTATTTCCACTTTCTTTTGATTTGTAGTTCAGCAAGACATTATCTCTTCTATCTTCTCCAAAAATGCTGGAGAATTTTCTGTAATTGCTCGAAACGCTTAAGACGATTTTCTAGTCAGATCCAGACAGAGACTGACATCTCTGTCTGGCAGCGAAACTAAAATTCTTCCCAGAAGAAGCTAAGAGTGAGTCAAAGAATTTAACTGGTTAGGAGAGGATGTTCTAGGGTATAAAGGACGTGAATTAAAATTAAGACTTAACCAGTACAGTGTGAATTCTTCTTGATTTAAATGTGCTTTGCCAACAACCCTCTTAAAATAAAATTTAAAACTCTTAACCCCGGCTTCCAAGATCCTACTGAAATTTTGCGCTCTGAAAGGTATAAAATGCAATATATTCCTTGCTCGGTGTTCCGATATCGCTTGATTTTTAAGGAAGTTATTAGGGCTTTGTAATTTCTTTTTTGCACCTACATTATGTTTTTCCATTATCTGAATACACCTAACATGATTTAATCTAACCTTAGGTGCACAGACATTGTCCACAAACATACAAATATACATACATAGCTTTTATGAATTTAGAACCTCTAGTCAATCGTTCTTTTAACAAAAACGGACCAGCAAAATCCGTTTCTATATTAATAAGGTAAATATTGTGTTATTCGTGTAGCTGGTAATTCCATGTAATTCCATGTAAGCTGTTAATGTGATGAGATACAGTTCCTGACAATTATCTTGCAAATATTACGTCCAGATATTGGTCAAAACCTTTCTCGAATCGAAGCCAACAACATAGTTGCCCCCACAATGCATCAATCGTTGATGCTCAGATTTTAAAATTACGTGTTTATTGTTTAGGTGACAAAATTATTGGATATTTTTTATCTTATTTGTAGGTTGACTTCTGCAACCGACCACCCACTCTGATAATACCATTCTGTAAAAATGGGTTCAAAGATAATATGGTACGATTGCGTTTCAATATTAAACCCTTACTTAATCTTTTAAAGTCTTCAGGAAAAGACTCGTTTTGTACCAAGGTTACTAATATGTCGAGTGCGTCTCTTAATTAATTACTAGTAAATAAGCCCAATCTTTCACCTTTAGCCTTAATTGACAATTGAATATAAATCTCGCAATACACGCTGTTACTCGAATAAGTTTATTCAAATTTAAAAAAACATGTGGACATCCAATTAGTGGATATTGGCGACAATTCTGGCATACTCCTCTCGATCTTGTGTAACTCGAGGTTTGTCCAATCCCTTATGTTTTAAGCCATGAGTATTTCTTTCTTCCGATGCCTCGTTTTCCTTTTATCTTCCCTTCCATAATAATCTTTAAAAACTGGTACGTGGAATTTCGTAATATATGACCCAGATTAGCAGTTTTTCTTCTTTTTATTATTGGCAGCAATTCTCGTTCTCCGCCCATTTGATTTATTACTTCGACATTTGTGTGTGATCTATCCAGGAAGTTTTAAGTAGTCCTCTAAATACCCACATTTCAAAAGTCTCCAATCGGTTCATCACATTGCCCTTTCTGGTCCAGGTTTCTACACCATATAGCAGTATGGAGTAAATGTAACATTTTACAAAGCGATCTCGAAGCGTTAAGTTGAGGCTGCTGTTGCTTAGCCAGGTTCTCATATTAGTAAATGCTGTTCTGACTTGCTCAATCCTGCTACGTATCTCTATGTCTGGATCTAGATTTTCAGTTATCCAACTACCGAGATATCTGAACTTGGGGACCTTTTGGATCTTCTTGTTGTTCACTCTTATATTTAATTGCATATTTCGTGTTCTATTAACCACCATTACCTTCGTCTTGTCTATATTAATCTTTAAGCCCAGTCGTTCTCCTTCAGTGTTTATTTTATCTATTAGTTGTTGTAGCGCTTCTTGTATTAGCTATTATGACTGTATCATCAGCATAACGAAGATTACTAATAATCTGTCCGTTGATTTGATTCCATCTTCAGTGTCACTTAATGCTCTATCAAAAATCGTTTCAGAGTAAAGATTAAAAAGGAGGGGTGACAGAACACAACCCTGTCGTACACCTTTTTCGATTAAGAAATATGATGTAAATTCCAGTCCTACTCTCACAGGTGCCACTTGATTCATATAAAGGTTTTTTATGATTTTAAGGTCATTCTTATCTATCGAACGGTCCTGGAGCAACCTTACTAATTCTGAATGATTAACACAATCGAACGCTTTCTGGTAATCTATAAATCATAGAAAGACATATTTTTGCTGATCTCTGCATTTCTAAAGTAGGACAGTTAAGATGTAAAGTGCTTCTCCTGTACCAAATCCTTGTCTGAAACCGAACTGTGTGGTGCTAATGCTCTTTCACATCTGTTGTATATTCTTGTACGATTTTTTTTTAAGAAGAGTTTAAGGATCTGGCTCAATAAGCTGATCATTCGGAATTGGTCGCAACTATTAGCGTTTGGCTTTTTTGAGATTGGTATAAATGTTGATTGAAGCCAATCCTGTAATATTTGACCAGACTTATAAATGTCATTAAAAAGATCTACCAAGGCATCTTAATTGTCTTCACTCAACAGTGTTAGAACCTCTATGTATACATCGTCTGGGCCTAGTGCTTTTCCCCATTTGTTCTGTTTGATTGCTCTTACAACTTCTGACTTCAATATTTTGGGGGAGGATTTACTTTTATATTCATATTTAGGATTTTACTAAAATCCATAAATATAGTATTATATCCGAATAAAAATAGTATTAATCGCGGTAAAATTAATACCGTTTAACTGGTGCTGCCTAGATTTTAAACATAAAAGTTTATGTATATATTGATGTAATTGAACTTGACACCTAATATATAATTTATACAGCAACCGTAAGCCTTTTGGCTAGCATCGCCAAATTTGTGCCATTCCACAGATACATACATAGACACTGTGGACCATTGTAGGTATAGTAAGATCAGTAGTCTTCATTAAGTCGTCCTTGAAATTCCACCATACATTAACTATCTATTCGGAATAATCTCATCCCAATCGAACCGCCCTTGCCATATTGATTGCATTATTAATTTTAAAACTATTACAATAGGACCAAGTAGATCTAGGGGGTCAAAAATCTGCGAAATAGACGACAATATAACGCGCCTCGTGATAGCTTGGTAGGTTTTAAATACTGTTATAGAATATTTTATGAAATCAGATTTATCATCATCATTAATTGCGCTAAAACTCTTCGTGAGTCTTTGTCGCGTTTACTATTGCCTTCCATGTTTGTCGGTTCTATGCAGCAATTCCCATTATCGCACTCCCATTTTCTCTAGATCTTCTTTGGCTGCATCTTTCCAATTTTTTCTAGGCCGTCCCACAGACCTTCTTCCATCTGATCTTTCCCAGAACACATTGTTTATAAGGTGATTGTCGTAACTGCGTATCACATGCCTTGCAACCTGAGTCTATTGGCCTTTATATATCTGACTAGATTTTTTTTCCGAATAGAGACTCTAGCTCGTTATTGTATCTGCTCCTCCATTCGTTTGTCACGCAGTCTCTGCAAAGGCCATTATATCATTCGATTCTGAGTTCCATAATATATTTAATCCCTGTTCGTTTGTCTATTGTTTATATTTAAGATGCTTGATTCTAAGGTCGTATCTACTTGGAATTTTGTCAATAATCGTCTTTTGTTACAGAGCCATTTTCTGGGTTGAAATCCTGCACTTGCTAGAATGTTAGTGTAGATCTTGTGTTGTAAAGCAGTAATTCATGCTCACTATCTGCTTCTTCTAGATAATTATTCATATAGAAAGACCCTTTTATCAATTTAGTCGCCTTAGGATTACTTATTTTATATTCACTTGCTAATTGTGTTAAGCCTCGTACAGCTAAATAAGGAGCTGAAGCCGTACCTTTCGTCACTGTATTCAGTGGTAGCATTTTAAGCCATCGGCTGCGTTTTGTCTCCAAAATATTCTTTGTAGTTTACGTTGTTTGAAAGCTACGTAAATCGTTCGATACATCTTTGATATAACTACAGTCAAATTAATACTTTCAAAACCGGAGAACTATCGAAAAAGGAATATCTTGTAAGGTCGGTCCCACACATTGAACCTTATTAAGAGACAAACCGGATCCAGATTTTATTGAAGCATCAAATACTACTCGAACACGTGTAGTGTTATTTGTTTCGTGAACAACTGCATGATGCAATTGCACTCATATGTCCCGATTGTAAGTACTCTTGCACAAACATATCATAATCGGGTTTTAGCTCGGGATTTTTTAAGAGCCTACTCTCTAGTGAAAAATATTTTTTTAAGTACTCTTACGTGAGTCACCTAGATCTGTTAAATTTTCCTTAAATCGAATCAAATGATCTCAAACGTGCATGACTTTATTTTTGTATTTAACAGCATATTAACAGGATAAGCACTTTTATGTCGACAAACAATGCACTTGTGGTTATGGAATTAAGAAAGCCAATTTGAATATCTCTGTTGTCAAATGAACGACTGCATCCGTCGTACATCAGCCTTGTTTGTAGCTAAATTGCGTTGCTGGTAGTATACTTTGCCGCCTTATCTATGTTTTCATTCGCAATTTTAGAATTCTTGTGAGTGATTTAAAAATGCATAACAACAATGTAATTATTCGATATGAATCTTTATTTTTTCTGGTTTAAAGAAATCATTAAATTTGTCAGCAAGTAATTCAGTGTGCAGGATATAGTTATAAATATGCAGTAGTGATCTTTTGGCAGCGTACCCATTTTTTTCTAACATAATATACGAAATCTGATCTGAACTTTAGGCTGTGTTTTTGGATATTTTAGTAGAATATTCCAGTTCAAGTAATGTCATTTATTTATTATCTTTTTAGTTCTTCTATAAGTGTACCTGGGTGAGGTAAAGATTTTTCAACAAAAGGTGGACATGGATTCTGTAGAATAACTTCTGCAATTAAAGGAGGAACATGTTAATTGTTTGTATTTTTGTTGTCTAATATGTTTACCATCTTCCATATTTAAGTTGATAAGCATCTAAAATTAAAACCGGAACAAAATTGAAATTCATGTGCTTCTGGCTTTCTGTTTAAACACAATGTATTCGAGAAAGGTATTCAGAGTGGATGAGGTTTTGTACAATTTAAGCACATTCTTCTTAAGATTTTACTGTGCGACACAGTCATCATCCCACCAAATCGATTTTGTATTGGCAATTTAATTTAATTACAGCTAATGTTTCGTATTTTAAGATCCATTTTCGAAGTGCAAATTGAAATGTCAAATAAATTTAGGTTTTATGTATAGTTATGGCTTATTGACAATAAAAGTTTTAAATAACATTAAGATGCCAGAAGGAAATAGGTTTATAACAAAAATTATTGTATCATATAGACTACTGATTACCATTAATGCGGAAGCCAAGAAATAGATGGATATAAAGAAAATGAAACAGGCTGCCAAGCTAATCCTGGTAGCGTGAAAAAATACGCAAATAAAACTTATTATACAATTGAAAAGATTTTTTTCAAAATAGTAGAATTTAGAGTTATGGGTCACAACAATTAACAAAATAATTAAATGATAAATGAAACAAAAAAAAAACAATACTCACCATTGCCCCACAAAATAAAAATCCAAAAACTATAAATCGTTTCATATTGTGTAACCGTTCAAAATATTCCACAAATTACTAAGTTAATATTCCACATAAATCCTACATTTATATACAATTTTATTGACAATTTGTAAACATGCAATTTTTAGATAAACGGCATTTAAAGCAGGATGTTACTATTTTTTGTTTAGGATCACCCTTTGTACTCACAACTGTTACTTATTATGTAAATCATTATAATATTAATACACAAGATAATATCCTTGTTAAGTAGAACACATTAAATATAGCAATTATTTAGCTTTTTATCAATAAGATGGTTAATTTTGTAAGTTTAGATGATAATTTTATGAGACATTGCATTGAATACATAAAAGTTCTTAGTCACACCATGAAAATATTATTCATTGACAGACAAATACGCAAAAGAACCAAAATATCCGACAGAAAGTTTGGCTTTATGTCAGGCAGATCAATAACAGATGCCATTTGTATTATAAGGCAGTTGATGGGAAAAATGCAGGACTAAAAAAAACTTCTTCTTCTTCTTCTTCTTCTCCTTCCTTTGATATAGTCATGACTGTCTATTTTTTAATGTGCCTCCAGTAAGTTGTCGTTCCATCATTTTAAGGGTTTTCCTACTGATCGTCTTCGTTTTGGAAAACCGTCTCTTGCCGTCTTTACTACTCTGTTTGTTTTTATTCGGCTTATATGATTGTTTCATTTTACTCTATTTCTATTTCTTACACAGTTCTTGATGTTCTCCACTTTGCATATATGTCGTATATCTGTACTTCTAGCTTTGTCCCATAGTGTCTTACCATCAATTTTTCATCTCTGCTGTTTTTAATATCCTTTTTTTCTTTTTTCGGTCAAGTCTTGTTTCTGCTGCGTAGGTTATTATTGGTCTGATGACTGTTCTGTGAATTCTGCTTTTCGTTTCTTTGCCGATATTTTTATTTCTTCATATTATTTCATTAAAGCCACAGGCTACTCTGTTTGGTCTATTAACTTGATCTTCCACTTCAGTTTCAAGCTTTTCTTAGCTAGATAATGTGATGCCTAGATATTTATTTGAATACTGCCTAGGCTGATTGCGGATGGATGAAGTAGCTCTGTGGTTACCACAGCCGGTCCCAAGCCCGGATAAAATGTGAAGGGTGATGTGGAAGGCAAGGTTAGCATCCTACCAATCCTAAAAACAAATATTGTCCAAAGAAGCAATATATAGCTTCGAAATCCGATTGACTAAAAAACAAATAAAATAATATAGTAATATGGTATTAATTGGTCTTGAAATAACATATGATATACTTCTTTAAGAGATTCTGTGGTAAGTGCTCAATTAGAAAGGAGTTGCCGTTGAATATGTGCAGATTGTAAACAAAACTTTAAAATTTCAATCTACATAAACCGAATACTCGCGCCCTTTTACTTGTAAAGAAGTCACTATAGGTCTAAAGGATAAAAGGCCAAGTAAAGCCCCAGGTTTTGAAAATATTTATTCCGAATTTTTAAATAACAGTGGCAAATATGCAAAAGTATGGACGGCCCACTTTTTCACAAACATTATGAAGACTGGCACAATACCATAGAAACTTAAACGCTCAAAGGTCATTACCATATTAAAACCAGGAAAACCAAATGATAACAACCCTAACAACCAATAGCCACTATAGGCGACATTCAACCTGCTAGAACGATTTATCTACAACAGAATTAGTCCAAAGCTACTTGAATCAATATTGTTTCAACATCATGCTAGCTGATCGAACGATTCAAGTAGCCATAGGAAATAATATAAGTTCCCCAAAAAATCTGAAGAATGGACTGCCTTGGGGATATGGATTAGTTCCTCTTCTCTTTAGCCTGTAGATCGCTGCTATACTAGAAACCAGAAAGAACCCATTAAGAAAGTTTTGTTACGCCGATGACTGCATCCTTACAACAAGGTGTTATAAACAGAAACCATTTTAAAAAACAGAAGAAATATTAACAGCGGACTTTCACACAGTAGTATAATATTTTTGTACGATTATTTCCGATAATATTTTCGTATTGACCGTCTAAGCTCCAGACGATCGCCAATAAAAACAGCACAGACTGATATGGAAAATAAGTTTAACTTAACGATCACTTGGGCTCGAGAATAAACAGAACAACAAAATAGCTGCTTTCCTGCATTCCACAAAATTCACCAAGTTTTGACTTACCACACAACGCATGGTGTAGGCTAAACCGAATCACAACCCAACAGGGCAGATGCGGTTACATGATGCTCAAATGAGGTAAACGATCATTTCCACTCTGTGACTGCGGACAACCACAAACAATCTGTCACATCACAGATTATTGTCCCACAAGATCGTATCTTATACATAAGTACAAAATATTACTAAAACTTAATTTACAATAAAGTTTGCAGAAGTACAGAGTCCAGATTATAAAAATCGGTTTACCAAAAATTAAAAAAAAGACCAACCAGCACTTGGTTCACAAGAAGCTACTCGCACAGCTTTTATTTAAATCCTAAATGTTTGTAATTATATTGGTTAATGAAATATGTGAAGTTAATGAAGATCTGAAAGTGCAAATGATGAATCGTGTTCTTGAGAATTGATTGCATCGGTAGTTAGCTTTAACCACGATCAGAAAATGTTGTCAAAATAGTCCGTAGATTACTTACTTTGAGATAGTTAAGCTAATGTTAATAGTAAGACCACTTACAGTAACTCTAGATGATATTTAATCTTAAATCGCACTGAACATAAACTGTACTCAACTTTAGTATCAAACACAAGTCAATTTATAATGTATATTTGATCTACTCGGGTTTTACATCAAATTACTTGAGATACAATAGAATATATATATACATATTTATATATATATATATATATATATATATATATAAATATTATATATATTATATATATATATTATATATATATTAATTCCCAGAAAAAAAAATAGGTCCAAACTCTTAAACGACGCAACCAAAAGACAGTCTAATCTCTTTGACTACCCAACGAAAAGTTGACAAATTATCCCCTAGAACAGACTCATCCCTACTTAAAGAATTTTCTCTTAACAAGAACCGACTTATTCTCATTTTTAGTGTACACCCACAAACTCTCAACAATCACCCACACCTCCAACTATTTCAGCATCGTTAAACACTCCTTCACAAATGGACACCATAGAAAAACTTTCCAATCAGCAATATACTTCCTTTACAAACAGAACAAATCCTGAACATGTCGAACTAAAAGAATCGTCAATTACTAATACCATTACACCTCCAGAAATTTCTTCTTCTTCTTCTTCCTCTTATGGTGCTCTATCCAGTTAGTGGATGTTGGCGACAATTCTGTAATACTCCTCTCGATCTTGTGTGGCTCTAAAAAGTGCATGGGCATCGATATTTGTCCAATTCCTTATGTTTTTAAGCCATGAGTATTTCTTTGTTTCGATGCCCCGTTTTCCTTTTATCTTTCCTTCCATAATAAGCTTTAGGGACTGCTACTTGGAATTTCGAAATATATGACCCAGAGAAGCAGTTTTTCTTCTTTTTATTATTGTCAGCAATTCTTGTTCTCTGCCCATTCTATTTATTACTTCGACATTTGTTGTGTGATCTGTCCAGGGAATTTAAAGTAGTCTTCTAAATACCCACATTTCAAAGGCCTCTAATCGGTTCATCATATTGGCCTTTATGGTCCAGGTTTTTACACCATTTATGGAGTAAATGTAACATTTAACAAAGCGATATCGAAGCATTAAGTTGAGGCTACTGTTGCTTAGCAAGGTTCTCATATTAGTAAATGCTGTTCTAGCTTGCTCAATCCTGCTACGTATCTCTATGTCTGGATCTAGATCTTCAGTTATCCAACTACCGAGATATCTGAACTTGGGAACCTTTTGGATGTTCTTGTTGTTTATTCTTATACTCAATTGCATATTTCGTGTTCTACTAATCACCATTACCTTCGTCTTGTCTATATTAATCTTCAAGTTCACTCGTTCCAGAAAATAACAGCGCAATATCACTAGATATTACTTAACAGACAAGCCGTAAACGTGACTAAGATGAAATTCACCTTCACCAACATATACACCAGCTCTGTCAGAAAAATTAAACAAACAGAAATAAATTTTAAGAAATCTACACAAAAACGCAACAAATAACCCAAGAAAAGTTCTGATACTGACCTAAAAACAATAATAAAGGAACATTCACCACCATATATCCTTAATCACGACCAATTTATAGATCTGTTAGAAAACGCACCAGGTTCTCCAAATATAATCACCACTATAACTAATTGTACACATGATTTTACTGAATTACTAGAAACGAATCTTAAGAGCAACCAATAATCTTGTTTACATAATTATCAACGTTTTTCAAAAAATAGAGTAAACCCAAAAATAGCAAGCGGTGGAGTTACAATTCTTGTAAATAACAAATTAACCGAAAGTAGGTTACCCCTACAAACACATTTAGAAGTTGTAGCTATTTTTCTATAACGGACGACAAAAATAAATATTTGCACGATTTACCTACCACCAGGACCACTAATTGATAAACAGGACTTCGTGAGACAAATACCTTCTCCGCGTATTTTAACAGGTGATTTTAATGCTTACTAAAGTATTTGGGGTTCTACATACGATGACAAAAGGGGACTTATTATTGAAGAATTAATAGATCAGTATAACTTATCACTGTTGAACGTAGGACGTCCTACAAAATTCAATATACAAACAGGCGCATCGATTCCCTTTGACTTAACGATAGCAGATAATAACTTCTCTGCATTAATGACATGGGACACATTGGACTACACTTATAACAGTGATCATTACCCAATAATAATCACCAATAACTTAATATTGTATTGAAGCTATTTTCTTGTGGCTTTGTAAATTAATTACTATTTAACTGGGAGTAATCCACAATTAAAGATAAAAATACGTTTATTGACGTTTCAATTTCCACTTCGGAAATCGTTCTTGGAGAACGATTTCTGAAGTGGAAATTGAAACGTCAATAAACGTATTTTTATCTTTAATTGTGGCTTATTCCCAGTTAAATAGTAATTAATCACCAATAACTTGTTTAAGTCCAAAAATGGAAAGCATACCTCTAAGAGGAAAACGAAAGAGGCAAATTGGACATTATTTGAAGATATTGACATAGACATAGAAACCTTCTTCAGCATCATCGTAGATGCAGCTGAGGTAACTTTTAAAAAAACTACACTTGTTACAAAACATAAACCAGTTCCTTGGTGGAATGAACAATGTAAGACATCCATCAAGGCTTCCAAAAATGCCTTTAACAAATACAAAAGACATAAAACACTTAACAATACAATAGAATTCCAAAAACTTGAAGCTAAAGCTCAGGTAACAATAAAAACTTAAAAAAAAATCGTGGGCTCAATTCGTGTCCAGTATAAACAGTAGGACTCCTATGTCTGAAATGTGAAAGAATGTCAGAAAAATATCTGGAATACCGGCTTATAACAAAATCACTCAACTAAAGAAAGATAACAGAATAATCACAGATGACCTAGAAATAACAGAAGAATTTGCTATTACGTATAAAAATAGATCTAATACAAGCAATTATAATAATAATTTTATCAATTTTAAACAGAACGGAGAATGCAATGTAATGATATTGTTTGTAGATGACACAGACCATTAAAGTTAATATAAATAAATACAAAGATGCATTTAACTCATTCAAAGAAACTAGTGATATAGTGACTAGTAATATACCAATGGTTTTTCTTAAACATTTACCTGAAAATGCACACAATCATCTTCTTAACATATTTATTATTATTTGGACAGAACAGAAATTTCCAACAGCGTGGAGAGATTCTAATATAATACCTATATTAAAAATGTCTCAAAAAAGATCCTGAGTCTTATAGTGTTGTAGAATTGCACTAATATGTACTACATGCAAACTGTTAGAGAAAATGGTCAACCGCCGTCTCCTCTAAACACTTGAAGATCGAAATGTTACTATTCCAAAACAAAGTGGTTTCCGACAAAATAGATCAACTCTAGACAATACTATAGACATAAAAAGCAGTGTACATGAAGCCTTCTCCCTTAATCAAAAATGTATTGGAATATTCTTCGACATTGAAAGAGCCTTTGTATCATCAGATTACTGTACGATTTAGAAATTAAAGGAAACTGCCTTGCATTTATAAAAATTTCTTATATAAACGGCATGCAAGTTATTTACAAGTTATCATGTATTTACAAGAGTAAATGGTTACCTCTCGTCAAAAGTGGAATTAGAAATTGGAAATCCTCAGGGATCTGTTATAAGTCCTACGCTATTTATAATTTCCATAAATGATATTCTACAAAATTTAAAACTTCCACTTAAAGGCCGCTTATATGCTGACGATCTCGTAATATTTGGTCAAAACAAAAACTTAAACAACCTCTCACAACTTGCACAGAGTTTCTTGTTAGATATTGAAAAATGGTCACAGGAAAATGGATCTATCTTTTTAACAACTAAAACTATATATATATATATATATATAGTATTTTCTAAAGACAAAGTCAGTACACCAATCTCATTGTATCTGTATGACCAATCACTACAAAAAAAGATTCGCTAAAATTGCCAGGAGTTACTTTTTGATAGGAAGTTGAATTGGAAAGAACATATCAATAATCTAACATGTAAATGTTACAGAAGATTAAATTTACTAAAAATTCTAGCACATAAGAATTGGAGTTCAGACAGTACATTGTTGATTATATACAGAATATATATATATATATATATATATATATATATATATATATATATATATATATACATATATATATATATATATATATATATATATATATATATATAGTTTAAAGAATATTTTATATACAGAATATATATATAAATATATATATATATATATATATATATATATATATATATATATATATATATATATATATTATATATAGTTTAAAGTTTAAGTTTAAAGTTTAAACAAAAATGTGAAGAAAGAAATCAGGAACGATCATAGAAACTATAATAACAATCTAATAAAAAATATAATACAAGATAACTGCAACATGAAAGTACTCAAAGCAAAAAACTCAAACGGCACAACAAAAATCATAGAAATAAAAAATGAGAAAAACGTCACCGTCAGAGACAGAAAGGAAATAAGCGAGGCCATTGAAAAATTCTACACTAAACTATACTCGGTAAATACACAACCACAACAACGACGTACTCAACGAACAATAATTAACACCGGCTCAGAAGAAATACCGGACATAACCGACTATGAAATAAGAATGGCCCTAAATCAACTTAAAACGAATAAATGTCCGAAAGAGGATAAGATTACAGTTGAAATGTTGAAAATTGGTGGCAGAAAAATGGAACAGGTATTAAATGTTTTATTTAATAAAGTAATTGATGAAGGAAAGATTCCTCAAGAATGGTACAACTCCGAGGTCATTTTATTATTCAAGAAAGGAAACAGAGCAAACATCGAGAATTACCGACCAATATCCTTGCTATCACATCTGTATAAATTACTAACTAAAATCATAACCAACCGCCTAACACATAAGCTCGATTTCTATCAACCTATCGAGCAGGCTGGATTCAGAAAACATTTTAATACCATAGACCACTTGCACACCGTAAGAACACTGATAGAAAAATGCACCGAGTATAATGTTCCAATTCATATGGCGTTCGTCGATTTCCACAAAGCATTCGATTCCATCGAATTATGGGCAGTGCTTGAATCTCTAGAAAATGCACGCATAGATTCAAGATACATTTACATAATTAAAAACATATATGAAAATGCCACCATGCATATAAAGCTGGACGAAAGCACAAAAACTAATCCAATAAGACTACAACGGGGAGTAAGACAAGGAGACACCATCTCTCCCAAACTATTTACCCTTGCTCTAGAAGATATTTTTAAAAAACTGGAATGGAGCAATAAGGGTATCAACGTCGACGGATCATACTTAAACCATTTGAGATTCGCAGACGACATAGTTTTAATAGCCGATAATATCCAAGAACTAAATGATATGTTACAACAATTAAATGCAGTTTCAGGAGCGGTAGGCTTAAAAATTAATTACAGCAAAACAAAAATACTGAGCCGAGACCAGACAAATATAACAATACAAAATCACACCATAGAAAATGTGGAACATTATGTATATCTAGGTCATGTTATCAAATTAGGAAAACCAAATCAAGATGCTGAAATTAAAAGAAGAACACAACTGGCTTGGGGCGCTTTCGGCAAACTAGCACATATCTTGAAAAACACCTCCATTCCTATAAACTTAAAGAAAAAGGTGTATAACACATGCATACTACCTGCTGGTGCCTACGGCTTGGAGACAGTAGCACTTACCAAAAAATCTGCCAAAAAATTAAAAACAACGCAAAGAGCAATGGAACGAATCATGCTTGGAATAGCACTAAGAGACAAGATTAGAAACACCGAGATACGACGTAGAACGAAGATTAGGGATATTGTGGAAGAAATTACAAAAATGAAATGGCGCTGGGCAGGTCACGTAGCCCGATATAATGACAACAGGTGGACACGGAGAATTCTAGAATGGAGACCAAGAACGACAACAAGAAGCATGGGAAGACCTCAAAAAAGATGGGTAGATGACATAAGAGCAGTGGCAGGCAAACAGTGGATTAGATTGGCGCAAGATAGAGAAAGATGGAAGCAATTGGGAGACACCTACATTCAGGAGTGGATGGAAAATGGTTGACAAAGAAGAAGATATATATATATATATATATATATATATATATATATATATCTTCAATCCTGACCCCCCAGGGGGAGTGTAGCGGTCGACGTGATGTCGTGTATTGTCCGTCTCCAGAGATCTCTGTCTCTGGTCATTTCTTTTAATTCATGCATAGGTCTTTGGTATAATTCCTGTAATTTGATCTATGCATCTTGTTGGAGATCTTCCTCGTGATCTTCGACCTTCTACCTTTCCTTGTATTATGAGTCTTTCCATGTTTATATATATATATATATATATATATATATATATATATATATACATATATATATACATATATAATATATATATATATATATATATATATATATCTAATATATATATATATAATATATATATATATATATAATATATATATATATATATATATATATATATATATATATATATATATATATATATATATATATATTTATACATATATTGTTGTATTTTTGAATGTCCATTAGCAATAAAAAACCGATATACAAATTTTATTACTTAAATAAAAATTAAAATTATTGATATTTCATAAAGACACGGGCATATAAATTTTCAAACATGCTGTATAAGACAAAATATGTATTTTAAGTTGTTCGAAGAATTGTTCATTAGGCCTTAGAGACAAGACTTTCAAATATTATCGATAAGAAATTTAAATAAGTCGGTTATTGTGGAATGGATTTACCCGGAATAAAAGTGTATATAGACAGTGTTTAAACAATAGACCGGGATTTGCGGTGGTTTTTCTCCCCGAAAGATTATATCGGTAAAAGTTTATTAACAAAAGACATTGAATTGAGAAACAGGTATCGTTTGTAGCTATTAGTAAGAAATATTTGTAAAGCAGATAGATTTAGTTAGAATAATTAAAGAATGTTGTTTTCTGGAATTACCCGAATGACGTTTTATAGAGAGAGTTGGTTGGTAACGATATACGTCACAGAGGTGGATGATTTTTATTGGTCAATTTTTGAATGCAAGGAGGTAGTGGTTTTGGCTATGAGATAGGAGAGAGGAAAACAGTTAGTCAGTTTTCGTCGCCCAAGAAGGAAGGAGCTTTGTGGTTTGTGTTTGTTTGAAGTCCCGAAGACGTAATTTACCGGGTGTGTTTATTTGCTGTGTAAAAGCTGATCAGTGTGAGGAACGGGGTACAGAGCGATAGAAAAACCAAAGGGTATAAGAATATTAATATCAGACGAAGCCGGAAACATTTGAAGTTATAAACAGGCGCGGAGATTGGCTCAAAAGGAGGCTGCATAGAACTACACGAGTTGTTGGGTTGCAGATACAAGGACAGATAGGAGAAAGGTGTACGTCATCTGGACCACAATAGGAGCAGAAGCAGAGAAAGGTTTGTTTTTTATGGCGTGGTCATAGAATTGCAACGGCAGAGAACGAAAGGTCAGTCAATTTTCATTAGAGCAGGAGTGTGGTTTTCATTTATTAATTAAATAAATTGAATAAATAATAGAGACAGTTAATTTTGCGATCACAAAAAAAAAATTAGAAAGAGAGCTTAGTTATAACACATATTAAAAATCAATGTAAAATAACATTTGGGTCCATGATAGAAAATTGCTTCTCATATATTTAAAGTATTATATTGCAAATATTACAGGGTTGATTGTTATGTAAAATTTCATTAAAATAAAGGACATCTCACATATAGTTCAGTTGAAATTCTGTGTATTTTATTCAGGTCATATTACCTATCCCAATTAGGAAGCCAATTGGAAAATATTTTGAATCCACGATCAAAGGTAAATAGTGCATGTTAAATAGTCTGAGAGTGTAATTAATTAATGCTGATTTATTGTGATTAATTGGAGATTAGATCATTTAATAAATATATACAAGATCTTTTCTAAATAAGCAATATAATACAATTTAAATAGCATAACAAAAAGGCCCCCAACGTGTAAAGCTTTGAAAAATATTTCTAGTTGGCAAATTTGAAAGGATAGGAGTAGACGAACAGATATTTGAAAGTTTATATGATGTGGATAAAGTGAAATATTATGTAAAATTTGAGGACATAAAGATTTATATTTTTTTTAAGATACAATTTACCATAATTGATTTATTCGTGATATTGACAATTTATAGGTTACCATAATTGATTTATTTGTGTGATATTTACATTTGATAATTTTACCATACTTGATTTATTTGATCGATTTTGACATTTGATATATTACCATTTGATTTATTTGTGGGATATTGAAATTTGATACTCGTACTCAAGAGTTATTACATTTGAACAAGAAAAGTCCCGTTTGTTGCAACAGACCAGTAGAATTTTATATTTGGCGGGGATAAAAACATAAGAAATGCCAAACACAAGAAACAAGAGCAAAGAGAACAAAAAACAAGAAGATAAATCAGAACAGGAAGAATATTCAGACCAGGAAGACGTATTAGACACAACAGTAATGGAGACAGAAAAACAAGAATCGGGAATAGAAAAATTAATACAGATGATGCAACTCCTATCACAGAAGATGGATGTATCACAACAAAGAACGGAACAAAAATTGGACAATTTGGAAGAAAACCAAAGAAAAATGGAACAAAAAATGGAAACGCGTATGGACAAATATGAAAACGAAAGAAAAGTCTGTTTAGAAAGAAGTAGCGAAGAAACAGAGAGGAAACTAGAATTGCAGAGAGAAGAATTCGAAACTAAAATGAAGGATATTCAGAGTATGCAAGAAAGGGAATTAGAACAGATAGAAATAAAATTTGAAAATGCGCTACAAGAAGACCGGAAAGAAACGGAAAGGAGATTTAAACAAATTGCAGAGATGGAGATAAGAGAAGTAGAAAGAAAGGAAGTTATCGTACATAGCACAGAAGACGTAAAAGTACGATTTGGCGGGGATATAAGGAAACTACACCCAGTGCCTTTTATAAATAACCTAAAGGAAAAAGTCAAATACATAGGACCGTTTGCAACAGCAAAGGAAACCATCAGAAACCATCTCAAAGAAGAGGCAAATCTTTGGTTTGTCAGCAAGGAAGAAGAATTTGACAATTGGCAAGATTTTGAGAGAAGATTCTTAAATTATTTCTGGGGAAAAATCCAGCAACTACAAGTAAATAAAGAGTTACAAAATGGAAAATACCATGAGAGGATGGGCGTATCAGAAAAGATGTACGCATTACAACTCTATAATATTGCAAAACATTTGCAATATAATTATTCATCAGAACAATTGGTAGAGTTGATATCGCGACACTTTGAAGATACCTTGGAAGACCACATAAATCTCCAAAATTACAAGGACATTGACAGCTTATGTCAATTTTTGCAAATGAGAGAATCACGTAGGCATGAAAGAAGAGAAAGAAGACCGCAAGAAAATTATAGACAAAGAGAAAACCAAGAATATAGAGATAGAGGTCAAAATTTTAGAAGAGATTATACAAGACGAGAATTCATACCTAGACGGGGATACGAAAATAGACCGCACGGAAGAGAGAATTATGAACCCAGAACCCAGAGATGGAATGAAAACAGGGATCGGGAAAATCAGAGTAGAAATAACCGCCCATACCAAGGAAACAGATACAATAACCCACGGAATGAACAGGAATCTCGCGTTAACCGATACGGGAATAATAGACCAAAAGAGAACAGAAGAGAAATAAATAATATGCAAAAAGAAGAAAATGAATATGAGAGAGAAGATGACGGGCGAGAAAACACAGAAGAACAACAGGCGTGTTTTCAAGAAGGCGCTCACTAAAAACGAAGAAACAAACAGGAATTTTTTGTCACCCCAAGGAATTTATTAAACTGGCAGGAAACAATGAAAAGAGAAATGGAGTTAATTTAAAATTTGTGGATGGATTTATAAATGAGAAACCAATTAAAATTATGATAGACACAGGCTCTGAAATAACACTGGTCAACAGAAAATTAATCGAAGAAGTAAATTTAACAAGTCTAATTTATAAAATACCTAGGGTGAATTTAGTGGGCGCAAATAAACGGACATTGGCAACAATAAATGAAGGTATACGAGTAATGGTACGATTGAAAAAAAATATGTATGCACTTCAATGTGTAATAATGCCGAGTATGTCACATGACATGATTGTAGGCGTTGACGAATTAACGGAAAAACATGTAGTGATCGACTTCAAAACCAATACGATGAAAATAACAAAGGAAAAAGAAGAAGAACAGGATAAGGAACAAGAGAAACAAATTACGGACGAATCAGAGAAAGAACAAACGGTGGAAATGAACCTGGTGACGAAGAAAGGAAAAGGAAGAAAGAGGGGAAAAGGTCAGAATAAGATCAAAAAAAAAACCTGGGATTCCTCAAAAGATGAGACGAGCTCAGGAGAAGAAGATGGAAAGATTTTGACAAGAAATGAAAGCAAAACTTGGGATTCCTCAAAAAAAGAGACGAGCCCAACAGAAGAAGAAACAAAGGAAATGAAAGAAAAGGAAAAGGATTCAGTTGAAAAGAACATATGGGATTCCTCAAAAGAAGAGACGAGCCCAACAGAAAAAAAAAACAAAGGAAAATGAAGAGGACACAATGGAGACAGTGGTGTTTGAAAAAGACACGGAGTACACGGTGAATATGTGCGAAGAATTTGATGGGAGAGACAAAAAATTAATATGTGGAGAAGGCAAAGAAAATGATTTGCGTAAAATTTTAAGAGACTATGAAACGCTGATAAATAAGGAAAACCGAGTGGCCACAAAATACGTAGCATAAGTACAGATAGCATACAGGAAGTGCGTTTTAGTTTGCCTCGAGAAAATTTAGTTGCATAGATTGATAAATTTTATCGATTACAAATGCGGGGATTTGTTGTATTTTTGAATGTCCATTAGCAATAAAAAACCGATACAAATTTTATTACTTAAATAAAAATTAAAATTATTGATATTTCATAAAGACACGGGCATATAAATTTTCAAACATCCTGCATAAGACAAAATATGTATTTTAAGTTGTTCGAAGAATTGTTCATTAGGCCTCAGAGACAATACTTTCAAATATTATCGATAAGAAATTTAAATAAGTCGGTTATTGTGGAATGGATTTACCCGGAATAAAAGTGTATATAGACAGTGTTTAAACAATAGACCGGGATTTGCGGTGGTTTTTCTCCCCGAAAGATTATATCGGTAAAAGTTTATTAACAAAAGACATTGCATTGAGAAACAGGTATCGTTTGTAGCTATTAGTAAGAAATATTTGTAAAGCAGAAAGATTTAGTTAGAATAATTAAAGAATGTTGTTTTCTGGAATTACCCGAATGACGTTTTATAGAGAGAGTTGGTTGGTAACGATATACGTCACAGAGGTGGATGATTTTTATTGGTCAATTTTTGAATGCAAGGAGGTAGTGGTTTTGGCTATGAGATAGGAGAGAGGAAAACAGTTAGTCAGTTTTCGTCGCCCAAGAAGGAAGGAGCTTTGTGGTTTGTGTTTGTTTGAAGTCCCGAAGACGTAATTTACCGGGTGTGTTTATTTGCTGTGTAAAAGCTGATCAGTGTGAGGAACGGGGTACAGAGCGATAGAAAAACCAAAGGGTATAAGAATATTAATATCAGACGAAGCCGGAAACATTTGAAGTTATAAACAGGCGCGGAGATTGGCTCAAAAGGAGGCTGCATAGAATTACACGAGTTGTTGGGTTGCAGATACAAGGACAGATAGGAGAAAGGTGTACGTCATCTGGACCACAATAGGAGCAGAAGCAGAGAAAGGTTTTTTTTTATGGCGTGGTCATAGAATTGCAACGGCAGAGAACGAAAGGTCAGTCAATTTTCATTAGAGCAGGAGTGTGGTTTTCATTTATTAATTAAATAAATTGAATAAATAATAGAGACAGTTAATTTTGCGATCACAAAAAAAAAATTAGAAAGAGAGCTTATTTATAACACCTATTAAAAATCAATGTAAAATAACATTTGGGTCCATGATAGAAAATAACTTCTCATATATTTAAAGTATTATATTGCAAATATTACAGGGTTGATTGTTATATAAAATTTCATTAAAATAAAGGACATCTCACATATAGTTCAGTTGAAATTCTGTGTATTTTAATCAGGTCATATTACCTATCCCAATTAGGAAGCCAATTGGAAAATATTTTGAATCCACGATCAAAGGTAAATAGTGCATGTTAAATAGTCTGAGAGTGTAATTAATTAATGCTGATTTATTGTGATTAATTGGAGATTAGATCATTTAATACATATATACAAGATCTTTTCTAAATAAGCAATATAATACAATTTAAATAGCATAACAAAATGGCCCCCAACGTGTAAAGCTTTGAAAAATATTTCTAGTTGGCAAATTTGAAAGGATAGGAGTAGACGAGCAGATATTTGAAAGTTTATATGCCGTGGATAAAGTGAAATATTATGTAAAATTTGAGGACATAAAGATTTATATTTTTTTTTAAGATACAATTTACCATAATTGATTTATTCGTGATATTGACAATTTATAGGTTACCATAATTGATTTATTTGTGTAATATTTACATTTGATAATTTTACCATACTTGATTTATTTGATCGATTTTGACATTTGATATATTACCATTTGATTTATTTGTGGGATATTGAAATTTGATACTCGTACTCAAGAGTTATTACATTTGAACAAGAAAAGTCCCGTTTGTTGCAACGGACCAGTAGAATTTTATATTTGGCGGGGATAAAAACATAATAAATGCCAAACACAAGAAACAAGAGCAAAGAGAACAAAAAACAAGAAGATAAATCAGAACAGGAAGAATATTCAGACCAGGAAGACGTATTAGACACAACAGTAATGGAGACAGAATAACAAGAATCGGGAATAGAAAAATTAATACAGATGATGCAACTCCTATCACAGAAGATGGATGTATCACAACAAAGAACGGAACAAAAATTGGACAATTTGGAAGAAAACCAAAGAAAAATGGAACAAAAAATGGAAACACGTATGGACAAATATGAAAACGAAATAAAAGTCTGTTTAGAAAGAAGTAGGGAAGAAACAGAGAGGAAACTAGAATTGCAGAGAGAAGAATTCGAAACTAAAATGAAGGATATTCAGAGTATGCAAGAAAGGGAATTAGAACAGATAGAAATAAAATTTGAAAATGCGCTACAAGAAGACCGGAAAGAAACGGAAAGGAGATTTAAACAAATTGCAGAGATGGAGATAAGAGAAGTAGAAAGAAAGGAAGTTATCGTACATAGCACAGAAGACGTAAAATTACGATTTGGCGGGGATATAAGGAAACTACACCCAGTGCCTTTTATAAATAACCTAAAGGAAAAAGTCAAATACATAGGACCGTTTGCAACAGCAAAGGAAACCATCAGAAACCATCTCAAAGAAGAGGCAAATCTTTGGTTTGTCAGCAAGGAAGAAGAATTTGACAATTGGCAAGATTTTGAGAGAAGATTCTTAAATTATTTCTGGGGAAAAATCCAGCAACTACAAGTAAATAAAGAGTTACAAAATGGAAAATACCATGAGAGGATGGGCGTATCAGAAAAGATGTACGCATTACAACTCTATAATATTGCAAAACATTTGCAATATAATTATTCATCAGAACAATTGGTAGAGTTGATATCGCGACACTTTGAAGATACCTTGGAAGACCACATAAATCTCCAAAATTACAAGGACATTGACAGCTTATGTCAATTTTTGCAAATGAGAGAATCACGTAGGCATGAAAGAAGAGAAAGAAGACCGCAAGAAAATTATAGACAAAGAGAAAACCAAGAATATAGAGATAGAGGTCAAAATTTTAGAAGAGATTATACAAGACGAGAATTCATACCTAGACGGGGATACGAAAATAGACCGCACGGAAGAGAGAATTATGAACCCAGAACCCAGAGATGGAATGAAAACAGGGATTGGGAAAATCAGAGTAGAAATAACCGCCCATACCAAGGAAACAGATACAATAACCCACGGAATGAACAGGAATCTCGCGGTAACCGATACGGGAATAATAGACCAAAAGAGAACAGAAGAGAAATAAATAATATGCAAAAAGAAGAAAATGAATATGAGAGAGAAGATGACGGGCGAGAAAACACAGAAGAACAACAGGCGTGTTTTCAAGAAGGCGCTCACTAAAAACGAAGAAACAAACAGGAATTTTTTGTCACCCCAAGGAATTTATTAAACTGGCAGGAAACAATGAAAAGAGAAATGGAGTTAATTTAAAATTTGTGGATGGATTTATAAATGAGAAACCAATTAAAATTATGATAGACACAGGCTCTGAAATAACACTGGTCAACAGAAAATTAATCGAAGAAATAAATTTAAGAAGTCTAATTTATAAAATACCTAGGGTGAATTTAGTGGGCGCAAATAAACGGACATTGGCAACAATAAATGAAGGTATACGAGTAATGGTACGATTGAAAAAAAAATATGTATGCACTTCAATGTGTAATAATGCCGAGTATGTCACATGACATGATTGTAGGCGTTGACGAATTAACGGAAAAACATGTAGTGATCGACTTCAAAACCAATACGATGAAAATGACAAAGGAAAAAGAAGAAAAACAGGATAAGAAACAAGAGAAACAAATTACGGACGAATCAGAGAAAGAACAAACGGTGGAAATGAACCTGGTGACGAAGAAAGGAAAAGGAAGAAAGAGGGGAAAAGGTCAGAATAAGATCAAAAAAAAAACCTGGGATTCCTCAAAAGATGAGACGAGCTCAGGAGAAGAAGATGGAAAGATTTTGACAAGAAATGAAAGCAAAACTTGGGATTCCTCAAAAAAAGAGACGAGCCCAACAGAAGAAGAAACAAAGGAAATGAAAGAAAAGGAAAAGGATTCAGTTGAAAAGAACATATGGGATTCCTCAAAAGAAGAGACGAGCCCAACAGAAAAAAAAACAAAGGAAAATGAAGAGGACACAATGGAGACAGTGGTGTTTGAAAAAGACACGGAGTACACGGTGAATATGTGCGAAGAATTTGATGGGAGAGACAAAAAATTGATATGTGGAGAAGGCAAAGAAAATGATTTGCGTAAAATTTTAAGAGACTATGAAACGCTGATAAATAAGGAAAACCGAGTGGCCACAAAATACGTAGCATAAGTACAGATAGCATACAGGAAGTGCGTTTTAGTTTGCCTCGAGAAAATTTAGTTGCATAGATTGATAAATTTTATCGATTACAAAGGCGGGGATTTGTTGTATTTTTGAATGTCCATTAGCAATAAAAAACCGATACAAATTTTATTACTTAAATAAAAATTAAAATTATTGATATTTCATAAAGACACGGGCATATAAATTTTCAAACATCCTGTATAAGACAAAATATGTATTTTAAGTTGTTCGAAGAATTGTTCATTAGGCCTCAGAGACAAGACTTTTAAATATTATCGATAAGAAATTTAAATAAGTCGGTTATTGTGGAATGGATTTACCCGGAATAAAAGTGTATATAGACAGTGTTTAAACAATAGACCGGGATTTGCGGTGGTTTTTCTCCCCGAAAGATTATATCGGTAAAAGTTTATTAACAAAAGACATTGAATTGAGAAACAGGTATCGTTTGTAGCTATTAGTAAGAAATATTTGTAAAGCAGATAGATTTAGTTAGAATAATTAAAGTATGTTGTTTTCTGGAATTACCCGAATGACGTTTTATAGAGAGAGTTGGTTGGTAACGATATACGTCACAGAGGTGGATGATTTTTATTGGTCAATTTTTGAATGCAAGGAGGTAGTGGTTTTGGCTATGAGATAGGAGAGAGGAAAACAGTTAGTCAGTTTTCGTCGCCCAAGAAGGAAGGAGCTTTGTGGTTTGTGTTTGTTTGAAGTCCCGAAGACGTAATTTACCGGGTGTGTTTATTTGCTGTGTAAAAGCTGATCAGTGTGAGGAACGGGGTACAGAGCGATAGAAAAACCAAAGGGTATAAGAATATTAATATCAGACGAAGCCGGAAACATTTGAAGTTATAAACAGGCGCGGAGATTGGCTCAAAAGGAGGCTGCATAGAATTACACGAGTTGTTGGGTTGCAGATACAAGGACAGATAGGAGAAAGGTGTACGTCATCTGGACCACAATAGGAGCAGAAGCAGAGAAAGGTTTTTTTTTTATGGCGTGGTCATAGAATTGCAACGGCAGAGAACGAAAGGTCAGTCAATTTTCATTAGAGCAGGAGTGTGGTTTTCATTTATTAATTAAATAAATTGAATAAATAATAGAGACAGTTAATTTTGCGATCACAAAAAAAAAATTAGAAAGAGAGCTTAGTTATAACACATATTAAAAATCAATGTAAAATAACATTTGGGTCCATGATAGAAAATTGCTTCTCATATATTTAAAGTATTATATTGCAAATATTACAGGGTTGATTGTTATGTAAAATTTCATTAAAATAAAGGACATCTCACATATAGTTCAGTTGAAATTCTGTGTATTTTATTCAGGTCATATTACCTATCCCAATTAGGAAGCCAATTGGAAAATATTTTGAATCCACGATCAAAGGTAAATAGTGCATGTTAAATAGTCTGAGAGTGTAATTAATTAATGCTGATTTATTGTGATTAATTGGAGATTAGATCATTTAATAAATATATACAAGATCTTTTCTAAATAAGCAATATAATACAATTTAAATAGCATAACAAAAAGGCCCCCAACGTGTAAAGCTTTGAAAAATATTTCTAGTTGGCAAATTTGAAAGGATAGGAGTAGACGAGCAGATATTTGAAAGTTTATATGCCGTGGATAAAGTGAAATATTATGTAAAATTTGAGGACATAAAGATTTATATTTTTTTTTAAGATACAATTTACCATAATTGATTTATTCGTGATATTGACAATTTATAGGTTACCATAATTGATTTATTTGTGTGATATTTACATTTGATAATTTTACCATACTTGATTTATTTGATCGATTTTGACATTTGATATATTACCATTTGATTTATTTGTGGGATATTGAAATTTGATACTCGTACTCAAGAGTTATTACATTTGAACAAGAAAAGTCCCGTTTGTTGCAACAGACCAGTAGAATTTTATATTTGGCGGGGATGAAAACATAAGAAATGCCAAACACAAGAAACAAGAGCAAAGAGAACAAAAAACAAGAAGATAAATCAGAACAGGAAGAATATTCAGACCAGGAAGACGTATTAGACACAACAGTAATGGAGACAGAAAAACAAGAATCGGGAATAGAAAAATTAATACAGATGATGCAACTCCTATCACAGAAGATGGATGTATCACAACAAAGAACGGAACAAAAATTGGACAATTTGGAAGAAAACCAAAGAAAAATGGAACAAAAAATGGAAACGCGTATGGACAAATATGAAAACGAAAGAAAAGTCTGTTTAGAAAGAAGTAGGGAAGAAACAGAGAGGAAACTAGAATTGCAGAGAGAAGAATTCGAAACTAAAATGAAGGATATTCAGAGTATGCAAGAAAGGGAATTAGAACAGATAGAAATAAAATTTGAAAATGCGCTACAAGAAGACCGGAAAGAAACGGAAAGGAGATTTAAACAAATTGCAGAGATGGAGATAAGAGAAGTAGAAAGAAAGGAAGTTATCGTACATAGCACAGAAGACGTAAAAGTACGATTTGGCGGGGATATAAGGAAACTACACCCAGTGCCTTTTATAAATAACCTAAAGGAAAAAGTCAAATACATAGGACCGTTTGCAACAGCAAAGGAAACCATCAGAAACCATCTCAAAGAAGAGGCAAATCTTTGGTTTGTCAGCAAGGAAGAAGAATTTGACAATTGGCAAGATTTTGAGAGAAGATTCTTAAATTATTTCTGGGGAAAAATCCAGCAACTACAAGTAAATAAAGAGTTACAAAATGGAAAATACCATGAGAGGATGGGCGTATCAGAAAAGATGTACGCATTACAACTCTATAATATTGCAAAACATTTGCAATATAATTATTCATCAGAACAATTGGTAGAGTTGATATCGCGACACTTTGAAGATACCTTGGAAGACCACATAAATCTCCAAAATTACAAGGACATTGACAGCTTATGTCAATTTTTGCAAATGAGAGAATCACGTAGGCATGAAAGAAGAGAAAGAAGACCGCAAGAAAATTATAGACAAAGAGAAAACCAAGAATATAGAGATAGAGGTCAAAATTTTAGAAGAGATTATACAAGACGAGAATTCATACCTAGACGGGGATACGAAAATAGACCGCACGGAAGAGAGAATTATGAACCCAGAACCCAGAGATGGAATGAAAACAGGGATTGGGAAAATCAGAGTAGAAATAACCGCCCATACCAAGGAAACAGATACAATAACCCACGGAATGAACAGGAATCTCGCGGTAACCGATACGGGAATAATAGACCAAAAGAGAACAGAAGAGAAATAAATAATATGCAAAAAGAAGAAAATGAATATGAGAGAGAAGATGACGGGCGAGAAAACACAGAAGAACAACAGGCGTGTTTTCAAGAAGGCGCTCACTAAAAACGAAGAAACAAACAGGAATTTTTTGTCACCCCAAGGAATTTATTAAACTGGCAGGAAACAATGAAAAGAGAAATGGAGTTAATTTAAAATTTGTGGATGGATTTATAAATGAGAAACCAATTAAAATTATGATAGACACAGGCTCTGAAATAACACTGGTCAACAGAAAATTAATCGAAGAAGTAAATTTAAGAAGTCTAATTTATAAAATACCTAGGGTGAATTTAGTGGGCGCAAATAAACGGACATTGGCAACAATAAATGAAGGTATACGAGTAATGGTACGATTGAAAAAAAAATATGTATGCACTTCAATGTGTAATAATGCCGAGTATGTCACATGACATGATTGTAGGCGTTGACGAATTAACGGAAAAACATGTAGTGATCGACTTCAAAACCAATACGATGAAAATGACAAAGGAAAAAGAAGAAAAACAGGATAAGAAACAAGAGAAACAAATTACGGACGAATCAGAGAAAGAACAAACGGTGGAAATGAACCTGGTGACGAAGAAAGGAAAAGGAAGAAAGAGGGGAAAAGGTCAGAATAAGATCAAAAAAAAAAAACCTGGGATTCCTCAAAAGATGAGACGAGCTCAGGAGAAGAAGATGGCAAGATTTTGACAAGAAATGAAAGCAAAACTTGGGATTCCTCAAAAAAAGAGACGAGCCCAACAGAAGAAGAAATAAAGGAAATGAAAGAAAAGGAAAAGGATTCAGTTGAAAAGAACATATGGGATTCCTCAAAAGAAGAGACGAGCCCAACAGAAAAAAAAACAAAGGAAAATGAAGAGGACACAATGGAGACAGTGGTGTTTGAAAAAGACACGGAGTACACGGTGAATATGTGCGAAGAATTTGATGGGAGAGACAAAAAATTGATATGTGGAGAAGGCAAAGAAAATGATTTGCGTAAAATTTTAAGAGACTATGAAACGCTGATAAATAAGGAAAACCGAGTGGCCACAAAATACGTAGCATAAGTACAGATAGCATACAGGAAGTGCGTTTTAGTTTGCCTCGAGAAAATTTAGTTGCATAGATTGATAAATTTTATCGATTACAAAGGCGGGGATTTGTTGTATTTTTGAATGTCCATTAGCAATAAAAAACCGATATACAAATTTTATTACTTAAATAAAAATTAAAATTATTGATATTTCATAAAGACACGGGCATATAAATTTTCAAACATGCTGTATAAGACAAAATATGTATTTTAAGTTGTTCGCAGAATTGTTCATTAGGCCTTAGAGACAAGACTTTCAAATATTATCGATAAGAAATTTAAATAAGTCGGTTATTGTGGAATGGATTTACCCGGAATAAAAGTGTATATAGACAGTGTTTAAACAATAGACCGGGATTTGCGGTGGTTTTTCTCCCCGAAAGATTATATCGGTAAAAGTTTATTAACAAAAGACATTGAATTGAGAAACAGGTATCGTTTGTAGCTATTAGTAAGAAATATTTGTAAAGCAGATAGATTTAGTTAGAATAAATAAAGAATGTTGTTTTCTGGAATTACCCGAATGACGTTTTATAGAGAGAGTTGGTTGGTAACGATATACGTCACAGAGGTGGATGATTTTTATTGGTCAATTTTTGAATGCAAGGAGGTAGTGGTTTTGGCTATGAGATAGGAGAGAGGAAAACAGTTAGTCAGTTTTCGTCGCCCAAGAAGGAAGGAGCTTTGTGGTTTGTGTTTGTTTGAAGTCCCGAAGACGTAATTTACCGGGTGTGTTTATTTGCTGTGTAAAAGCTGATCAGTGTGAGGAACGGGGTACAGAGCGATAGAAAAACCAAAGGGTATAAGAATATTAATATCAGACGAAGCCGGAAACATTTGAAGTTATAAACAGGCGCGGAGATTGGCTCAAAAGGAGGCTGCATAGAATTACACGAGTTGTTGGGTTGCAGATACAAGGACAGATAGGAGAAAGGTGTACGTCATCTGGACCACAATAGGAGCAGAAGCAGAGAAAGGTTTTTTTTTTATGGCGTGGTCATAGAATTGCAACGGCAGAGAACGAAAGGTCAGTCAATTTTCATTAGAGCAGGAGTGTGGTTTTCATTTATTAATTAAATAAATTGAATAAATAATAGAGACAGTTAATTTTGCGATCACAAAAAAAAAATTAGAAAGAGAGCTTAGTTATAACACATATTAAAAATCAATGTAAAATAACATTTGGGTCCATGATAGAAAATAACTTCTCATATATTTAAAGTATTATATTGCAAATATTACAGGGTTGATTGTTATATAAAATTTCATTAAAATAAAGGACATCTCACATATAGTTCAGTTGAAATTCTGTGTATTTTATTCAGGTCATATTACCTATCCCAATTAGGAAGCCAATTGGAAAATATTTTGAATCCACGATCAAAGGTAAATAGTACAAGTTAAATAGCCTGAGATTGTAATTAATTAATGCTGATTTATTGTGATTAATTGGAGATTAGATCATTTAATAAATATAGACAAGATCTTTTCTAAATAAGCAATAGAATACAATTTAAATAGCATAACAATATATAATATATATATATATATATATATATATATATATTATATATATATATATATATATATATATATATATATATATATATATATATATATATATATATATATATTGCTATGACGTTTTGTTTGTGTGTGAGCAATGAATAATTTAAAATAACATAATATAAGTACAGGGATTTTATCCCGGTTATCAAACAATTAGTTTGTAAGTACTTTTTAAAATTATCTTTATTATAACTATTATGAAACATATATATATATATATATATATATATATATATATATATATATATATATATATATATATATATATATATATATATATGTATATATATGTGTATATATATATATATATATATATATATATATATATAATATAGACAATATAAATTTAGAACAAGATATTTAAAATTTAAAATTCTTACAATAATTAAATTGTGTTAACAAAATGTAGTACCTTTCTATAACTGAATGATTAAATGAAACTGTTATCCAAAATAAATGGTATAATCACCACTCAATATTTTCTTTATCAGCCGCGGTTTTCCTTGTTTTTGTGAAATTTCTTTTTCCAAATATACCAGAATGTTTTAATTATCAGGTTCTATATCCATATCCATAATGTCTTACTGAAACTGTTAACTATCTTGAACTGTCTAATCAATGCACTCTCTTACTGTTATACTAAGTGTTTAATTGTAACTGTCTTATTGAAAAACTGTTTAACTGTTCTAATTTACTCTTATACTGTCTAACTAAAGACTGTGTTAATGAACTAATCACTGTGTTAATATCCCCTTGCTCCAAATTACATCGTATTTATATATTTTCATCGTTCCTGAATATTTTAGCAATAAACCATGTTCGAATTTGTTCAAATTTCATCAATATATGAACATTCTCGAATCTTCTACTATACAAATAGGGTTAACTGCCTTATATTGACGTTTTCTAGAAAATTATTTACCCTTCTATCTAGATTTTTATGGACATTTAGGCTTTCAGATCAGAATATACAATTATATATAAACTAAACATCTTAAGTTAATACATAACACTATTTTACATCCGTAATTATATGTAAATTAAACATCACAAACTAATAAATAACCCCATTTTACATCCGTAATCACTCAAACTGTCACTTATTCAGTGTATATTTGGTTGCCTATGCACATGGCTTACTTAAATACATCACTTAAATATATAATATACCTAATTATTAAAATAAAACTTTTTAAACTTATTATTATTTGCTAATATCTTAAAAATACCCTCATATAAATATTTTTTATAATATTCTCTAGTCTATAACTTATAGATTATTCATTTAATCACAATTTAAGTTTATTAATTAAAAAGTCATTATGCTAATTTCTTCTATATCTATTATTATCTTTATCTATATATATAATATATATATATATAATATATATATATATATATATATATATATATATATATATATATATATATATATATATATATATATACGATCACAGCTAGACAACGTGGCTATAGCTTACGACTCAGCATCGAAATCAGTACTTAAAAAGCTCGACACTATTCTTCACAACACAGCACTCAGAATATGTCTGGGAGCCTTTTGTACAACACCGATTGAAAGTTTATTTTGCGAAGCAAATGAATTATCGTAAAATCGTAGAAGATCTTACAAAACCTGAATGCAAAACACCGTTCTGCTAAACCTTTCTATAAAACAATAAAAAACCATTTGCATATATTTGATATTGTTATACCTGAATGTCTTTCATACACATATGACCATAATCCAACTTGCATTCAAATCATACCATTATATAATTTTGAACTTTCGTCATTTGATAAAAACTCCATTAATCACGATTTAATTATTTCCCATTTTGGAAAAATCCTTAGTCGTTATAAAAATCATACCCAGATATACACTAATGGTTCAAAATCATCCAAAGGTGTGGGAGCGTCTGTAGTAACTCCAGAGAGGATCCTTAATTTCAAACTATCTAATGTTAGTACTATCTATACAGCTGAACTATATGCTCTCTATCGCGCCATAGAACTAATATAGAACTAATCAATCTGACAACAAACTGCAAATATGTTATCTTATCAGACTCACCTAGTGCCATACAAAGCATCCGACAACTGTATCCAAAAAACCTGCTTTAAAAAAAATTAAAATGGTCGTTATTGAGGCTCATATTAATTATAATGAGATAAATTTTATGTGGATTTCATCCCATATAGGAATAACAGAAAACGAAACTGCTGAGCATAGTGCGAAAGACACGATAGTGAGTGACGTTCCCGAAATCGAAACACATCGGTATCAACGGATATAAAAGCTTATATAAAAAAATCAATCTTAAGTGCACGGAAAAATAAATGGAATGTGTCGAATTCAAAATTACAATAAGTAAAACCCACAATAGAGGCATGGAATGTGTTACCTAAGTCAAGAAACCAAGAAATAATAGTAACGCGCCTCAGACTCGGTCATACTAGGTTAACGCATGATTACTTAATTAAAAAGTGCAAACCGGCGCGAGGTGAAATGTGTAATACGACACTACCAATAAGGCACATACTATGTGAATGTCCCCTCTACAATCAACAACGAAGTGACAACATGATACCAGGAACACTTCTAGAAGCTCTAGGTGCAGACTGTAACTTGAACAATACTCTGAATTCGTTGAAAGACATTAATAAGTACCACAATATTTAATAAACCATATTGTAATGCAGTAATTGAACCTAATGTATTCCATTAATTTTTCGCTAATGGCCATTTGGTCGATGCGATTTTCTAAATAAAAAAAAATCCGATTCCTTTTCTGTGTACAAAAGTTATGTACTTTGGAAATTTTAAAAAACCTATAAATCCACTTTTATGATATGCAAAATAGAAATTAGTACTTAAGATTGGCTGGCTTTTATTTTAATTACCGTTTATTAACCGAATCACATATATTTATACTTATGTCAGAATCGCATGTCGGGACTTAATTGTTGTTATTTGTATTTAGTCCCGGCGCTACGATATAAGGTATAAACTTAGGCCCTTTCTTTTTGATTAAATATTTTATATTTTTTTCAAAAATTTTTAACTATTTAGTCGTAAAACGACTAAATAGTTGAAATAGTTGACTAAAAAATTGAAAATTTTTATCAGAAAAAGTGTAAATAATTCGAAAACTGTTAACTTTGGACCTATAATACCTTAGACAAATTCTATATAATATTAAAAAACAATGCATTGAAATATGCTTTAATATACAGAGGGTTTCATTTGACAAAAAAAACATAACTTTGGTTGATACCGTTGTTCCGACTGACCCTATTGATACCCTGTATGTAATATACACCAGTTTCGTTATAAACATCTATTATCTACTCCATAATTTCGCTGTATTAAAAGAACGCCAGAGGTTTGGCACATCCTGTATATTGAACAAGACGTAGAAACTGAAATGTTTCAATTGGTGTTAAAAAAAAAACAAAATCAGTTAAAATCCAGTTAAAAAACATAATCCTGTAAGACGCTTGAAACACGATAGTCAGACAAATATTCAGGAAAAGCTGAAGCTGGAGCTAAATTATAAATTGATTTTTATATTACTTTCAAAAGATAATTTACAATGTATAGAAATGTATATAAAAAGAAATTCCTCTACAAAACATTTCATGTATGCTTCAAATAGGTCAGTAAAGAAAATTTAAATATGTCACGCAGTTCCTTTTAAATTAAATTATGTAATGGGAACAACATTTTTCAACCGCAAAAAACTGAAACGGTGAAAAAGGTGACAGGATAATAGTAAAAATAATGAGAGAAATGCAGGTATGCGGGTTATAATGATGATGAATTTTTAAATCTCACATCACGCAATGCTTTTTAACGAATTTAAATATCTGTAAAGCAGTAACTGGCCGTAGAAAACTTTTGTATGATATTTTGACTATTTTTCAACAGTAAAATTCAATAATGTATTTAAAATTACCCTAACCTTTTTTAAAAATTTAATAATTGAAAGTATTTGTAAAATTATATTATCCAATATACTATAATAAAAAAACATTTTGAAGTAAAGCATCTATACTTTTACATTTAAAATTAGCCATACGGCACACACTCCCTTTAAGGGGAAAATTCACTCGTCCCAGATACCTATGGTATCAAAAGAATTGAGCTCTGGTGGGAATCTTTCCATGTTATCGAACTCTAGGTGACCTGATGTGCTGGAGTATCTACCAAAAATTTTCGTACATATCTGGACGTTGAGAGTAGTACAGCTTTCTGCATGGTCTTGTAGAGATGTATATTCCGACCTAGCTGTTTTATGTTTTCAAACAGGTTCTTTGGAATTACTTCAGTAGTAGAGAGAATAATAGGTATTGTCTGGGTACTTTCCATTCTCCACTGTCTTTGTATTCGAATTTTCAGATCCCTGTACTTAACCAGATTTTTTCGTTCTGTTTAACACGAAGATTATTGTTGTTGGGTATCGCTACATTAATTAATGTTGTTTATCTCTTTAGTTTATTAACTATTATAAGATCTGGTAACTATTATGTAAGACTGTTTGGTCTGTGAGCACAGTGCGGTCCCAGTATAGCTTCCAGTTGTCATTCTGAAGTATACTCTCAGGAACATATTGACAATATGGAAGACGGTTTGTTTGAAAAAGTCCCAGTGTGATAGCTATCTCTTGATAAAGGATCTTTCCTACTGAGTTGTGCCGTTCCTTATATTCAGTTAAAGCAAATGCCTGACAGCCCCCGGTAAGATGTTGGATGGTTTCCTGAGCTTGAAATTCATACCGGCATTTGTCATTTTGGACCTGAGTGCCTTTGACGATATATTTTAGGTAATTTTTGGTTGGTTTAACCTGATCCTGAATGGCCAGTAGTAAATCTTCTGTTTAAGGAAACATCTTTTCTGATGTCAGCCAATGGTTCGAAGATATATTGTCGACATGGTCTTGACTGGCCTCATTGGAATGTCGCCCGTGCAGAGGTTTATTCATCTAGGTGAGTATTTTTTTGTCCTTAAAAAGATGGTTTATGCGCATTTCTGCTTCCCTCAGTTTGATCGGTGTTGTGTTATCTACTACACAAATCGCGTGATTAAGAGTAGATGTCTTCTCCCGTATCTGAAGATAAGTTCTTAAATTAGTAATCTGTTTTTCTAATTGCTCGCTTATATCCATAAGTCCTCGTCCTCCTAAATACTGCGGTAATGTCGTTCTTTCTACTTCACTTCAAGAATGGTGTTTTTGTACCTTTGTGAGGTGTGTTCGTTCTTTTCGCTGAAGATATTCTATATCCGTTTTTGTCTACTTAACAATATCAAATGAGTTAAGTTATGAACTAAGCACTGTTTTACCCTTAGTATTGTATTGTATTGTAGTAGTGATTTTATCCTCAGTAGTTATCTTAGTTTTCATTTGCTTATGGTCAATCTTCCGCGCTTGCTTTATTCCTAGGTATGTATAGATATCATTTTCACCCACGGCCTCGATATTCTGGCCATTTTGCATATCGAATCCGCCGGGCTGCACCTTTCCTTTGATTATATTTAAGACACGGCACTTGTCAAGGCCGAAGTGCATACTAATATAGTTTGAGAAATTTTCTACAGTTTTTAGCATCTGATCTAAGTGGTTTCGAGTGGAATGCATTCATTTTAAATCATCTATATACAATATATTTTTCAGTTTTAATATTTTCAGTTTTGATATGTTTTCACCAGGTATTTGGAGTTGAATTTTTATAGGTATATATATATATATATATATATATATATATATATATATATATATATATATATATATATATATTATCATCGACTTTATATATTTTTACTATATCCATAAGCAATTCATTTGGCACTAAATCAAACGCTTTCTTGTAGTCGATGAAAGCAGTAAAGAGATTCCGTTTTTTGCTATACACTTGGTTAGAAATGACAGAGTCGACGTTGTTTTTTGCAGCCCATGGAACCCTTAGCGCATCCTTTCTGCTGACGCTTTTTGGTATTGTTTAAATCACAGTGTTGGTTCATACGCCGGGCTACATGGGATGTGATAAATTTATACAGAGTTGGAAGACAAATAATTTAGCGGTAGTTGGTTGGATCTTGGGTGTTATTTTGATCTTTGGGAATTAAATAAGTTGTTCCCTGGGTTAGGAAAGGTGGTATTTCCTGCTGATTAGAAATAGTGTAAATAATTATTGCTGATATGCACTCATAAATACTCCAGAACTTCTTAAGCAAGAAGTTCTGAACGCCATCTGGCCCAGGAGATTTCCAGTTGTGAAGCTCTTTGATAATATTTGACTTCTTTAGTATTGAAGGGTTGGTAGGGAGCAGTAAAGTAGTGTTGGCAGTTGTGTGCGTATTTTCTATCCATCCAGCATTGGTGTTAAGAGCAGCTGGTGTGGAAAATTGATTTCCCAAAACACATGGATTTTATCTCGGCTTGGGTAAGATTTATTGGCCCTTTCTTCAGTAGAATTAAATTTTCGATAGAAGGCCTTTTTGGCAATTTTAAAAAGCATATTGTCAGATTTTCGTTTGTTATTAATGTTTTATCTCCTTAGTCGGCCTGAGTAAATGGAAAGTTTTTGTTTTATTGTATCCTGTGCTGTGTTATTTTTCGGATTATATTGTGAGTGTCTTACTGTGGTTAGCATTATTTTTTCAGCACTTCTGATTACTTTTCTACTTGTTATTCCTCAGAAGTTTGTAATTAATATTTGTTAACGCAAAGATATAAAAGTTAATTAAAGTTCTAAAAAGTGCAATTGATGAAATCGTTGTTCCGTAAAGGCATTTATTGCATCGGTAGTTAGCTTTAACCACCGAATGTTGTCAAAACTAGCCCGTAGATTATCCATACACATATGACCATAATCCACCTTGGATTCAAAACATACCATTATATAATTTTGAACTTTCGTTTGGAAAAATCCTTAGTCGTTATAAAAATCATACCCAGATATACACTGATGGTTCAAAATCATCCCACTTCAAAATTATCCAAAATATGAGGGCATCCTCAAAAATTAGCATAATAGTTTGTTTAAAAGTTCTTATTTTGCAATTTATTTTGTTATTTTGATAGTTATGATGTTATAAATAGATTAGAATGAGTAAATTTGTTATATTGGGATATTTTGTGAACGACAGTGATATTTGACAGTGAATCCAGGTGAAATTGAACAGAAAGTGGACATTTTAAATAATAATTACGGATTAAAATATTGTCATTTACTAATTTAAGATGTTTAATTTATATATAAGTTCTATTTCTGATCTGAAAGCCCAAATTTCGATAAAAATTCGAAATAGAAAAAAAAAGTTCTAGAAGTTATATCAAAATAGAAAGAATCAACTTTTTTAACTTCTTTTCTGCTTAGCTTACTGATGCGTGGAAGAATACACATGGGGCGATACTTTTGCCTAGCCTTGGCAAGCAGTACTAATCTCGATGTCCTCCAAGGCTCAGGAAAGGTTTGTGCTTCCAGCAGTGCATTCATGTGTTTCAGAAGCCACGCAGGTTCCGCCCGTCTTAGACCCTTCACCCCCTCAGGTGATATCTGATCCAGTCAGGGGCACCTACGAGTCTTGAGTGAACCCAATGCCTCGACAAGTCCATCCATGGTAAAGGGTACAGCCCACTCAGCTCCTTCATCCTTCTATACACCATGGCATCTGCTATCTGGAAAGAGCTCTTGTATTACTTCAAGCTTCTTGTCCATAGGTTTTTCGTAAGGAGGATACTCATGGAACTTCTTTATGACGATCTTGTATCCCTGACCCCAGATGTCCTCATCCAGATTTTCACACAGCTCTTTACAGTGTCTTCTTTTTTCTGTACGGATTTTCCTGTACAGTTCCCTCTTTCTTGCGCTCTACCCTTTCTCGATCTCCTCGATGACCATAAAGTTAATCCCTGCTCTGCCTCTTGCTCTTGTTAAACTTCTTTTCATTGCTATATATTTCTTAGTGCCTCGATGTCCGCATTCCACCAATATGGCATCTTGTTGACATCTTGATGACCAATCTTACTTCCTTTCACCTCTTTTTTTAATGACTCTTTCCAGGCTTTCCACCGTCGGTGATTGAGCCCGCATTATGCTCACTCTTTATTTAGTCAGCTTATCGTATATTTTTTAGTCATTTCCATTGCGATATCTCACCTCCGACATCCCGGACGCACGAACCGTGTTATTGGTCCCCGTTCTGGTTATAGAAAACTCGAACTGTGTTAACGTTTAGTTCCGGTGTAGTCTGGCAAAACCTTCCAGCCTCTTTCTTTTGCCGCTATTTCTACTATCGCCATGATAACGTCGATGTACGTACCTGTACCTCTCCTAACAAACGTAGGCTCCAGACCTGTGTTCAGAACCACAAGGTCTAGAGTACGAACCCAGTCAGTTAGTATACTGCCTCGAGTATCGGTGATGGGAGATCCCCACTCCGCTGCTTTTGCGTTAAAATCTCTAAGCACTACGTATTATCCTTCTGTGTTTCCCACTGCCTGCATGATCTCGTCTATCTTCATCTCGTCCTCGCCCACCGTCACGATGGGCGAGTAATAAATTGAATATAAATTCACTAATAAATGGAATCAGTGTACATAACCAAAAGATTTATGGAGAAGAGATGATAGCGCTAAAAAAATATGAAGATAAAGGATGAATTTAAAGGACCAAAAAACAAATTAACCCAACTTAAAAACAAAGTAGAATCAATTGAAAAACAGGTAAAAATAAATAACATAGTAATTACGGGTCTACCAATAGTAGCAAAGGCAGAAACACTTTCGAAATCGAAATGAACCTAGCAGAGAATACATGGCTGGTACAAATTAAGGAGTTTGGCGAAAAAACTAGGTTTTTTCGAAAGAAAAAATGCTAGCTTAGATGTCTTACTCGAGAAAAGATCTACATCAGTATATTAGAGAGAGAATAATAATATCATAACATAAATAAGTTTGTAAACAGCGATATCGGTGGGCCATATTTGTAAATTTATAAACATGTGCTCACTTCAGCAACTTTTAATCATTTGAAAATAAATTTCGTTTAAAGCGGCCCTAGACAGTCAATATTATTGTACTGTATATTGCACAATAATTTAGTAGGCCAACACACACGAATTAATATTATTGCACAATAAATGAATTCCCGACTGAAACTTGCGCCATCAAGATAAGGAGCAAAAAAACGGCGAGTTGTACGGCTCTTGCATTAGTTCTAGTTTAACAAGTGACGAAAAAAAAAAAATTAACGCAGGTAGATGAAAGAATGGTTTAAAAAAAGAAATAAGTTTACTCATGAAAATTGAATAAATGATTTAAAAATTAGTAAGCCAAGTGATTTTAAAAACTTCCGGCGACTAGATAGTAGAGTCTTTGATGAACTATTATGAATGGCTATACTTGAAATTCAAAAAAGTGATACTGTTATGCGAGGTGTTTTCTTACCAAGTCAGCGTTTATCAATAACATTACGTTACCTAGCTACTGGAAACACCTTTAAAGATTTAAAATTCACCCAAAATTCATTCAAAAAAAAGTGCTGTGTCACCACAATCCATAGGAATAGTTGTAATAGACACTTGCCAAGCTATAATAAACTGCCTGAAGTATGAGGATTTTTTGAACACAAAACAAAATTCATTTTAAATAAGTATTTCAGTTTATAAAATTTTTATTATGACCTTCAAAAATTAGACATGGGACAGAAGGTGCAGAGAGGTAGAATCTTATATTGGAGGACGACAATGCACTGAGGCGTGGAAGTTTATAAACTCTGTTAAGAAGCCGACTAACGAGAAAGTCATTATAAATCCCATAAATCCCGAGGATTGAACACATTATTACAAACATCTATTAAATGAGAACAGAGACGAATTTAAAGAAGATATGAATTCATCAAGAATCGAAATTCTGGGAGAGCATATTACCATAGATATCAACATAGTTCAAAAAGCTATAGCAGGGATAAAGAATGGAAAAGCAAGTAGACCGGAGGGAGTAACTACGGAATTAATAAAGAATGGCTCAGAGAAATTACACAGAATGATCACGGTGATATTTAACGAATATAATAATGGACATCCAACACCAGATGAATGGAAAACAGCATATATGACCCCAATATATAAAAAGGTGACAGGAGAAATTGTAAAAACTATAGAGAGATATCGGTCGCAAATTCAATAAGTCGACTATACGGTCGAATACTACGGGACCTGATAGATAGAGGAAGATTATCATCTCTTGGAGATGACGCTTTTGCACTGACAGAAAATTTCATGAAACCTTACAGCTAAACAGGATTAACGATGAAAAAATAATTTTTAATTATCGACTTGTCCGTGACCGTCGCCTTGTGGAAATCATCATTATCAGTAGCTCAACAACCCTTTCTGGGTCATGGCTTGTTCTAGGATTTTCCGCCGTTCTGTTCTGTTCTTTGCTTTGTTTTTCCAGTTGGTAATCTTAAGTATTTTCAGATCTTGTTCCACTTATTCCATGTTTTTAAGTTTGGGTCTTTCCTTTGACCTTCTCCCTACTAGTGTTTGCCTCATTATATGTTTTTGCGTTTTAGTCTTCAACATCCGTTCAACATGGCCCATCCAGCGCAGACGTCCGATCTTTATGGATGTTACGATCTCGGGTTCATTGTATGCTGTGTATAGTTTAAAGTTGTATCTTCTGTACCCTATGTTATTTTCTTTTACACCCTTATATATGTATCTAAGGATTTTTCGATTAAATGTACCTAATAGGTTGTCATCGCTTTTCGACAGTCTCCACGTCTCTGATCCATATACAAGGACCGGTTTTATCAGGGTCTTGTATATTTTGCATTTGGTTTTTCTTGTGATTTTGTTAGATCTTAAATGTTTAATCAGTCCAAAACAAAATGACAGTATTAGATTTTGATTTGATACAGAGCAACAACAAGTCGCGTATACGTATTTCGATCTCTTTAGATCTCCTCAGTACGGTATAGCTACTACTTCATATAAAACCAAAATATTTTCCCGTCGTAGATTATAGTTATTAAAAAACACTATTTACGGACGTAACTTTTTTTTTAATCAGTCCATTATATGTTTTATTAGCGATATGTATTCTTCACTGATATTGTTATCTGCAGTAACTAGTGAACCTAGACATGTAAAACTTTTCACGCTTTCGATGTTATAGTCTCGTATTGTCAGATTCTGTAGGTTTCTTTGGCCTGCCGATTTGCTGGCCCTCATGTATTTGGTTTTTATTTCGTAAATGTTTGAGCCACTGTTTTGTGCCGCTCTTTCTATCGCAATAAACGCTTCTATCATCACTCTTTCGCTTCTAGCTATGATATCATCTGCAAATGCCAATATTTGTACACTTTTTGTTATTATTGTTACTCTAGTGTTGACTTTTGACTACCTAATTATTTTCTCTAATGTGATGTTGAATAGAATACAGGATAGGGCATCTCCCTGTCGTGGGCCTGTTTTCAAATTGATTGTATGTAGAAGATTTTGAGTGAGGAAATACTGTTGAAGGATTCGAAGAACTACTGGACAATCAATATCTCTTTGTACCACTTATGCCAGAATTCAGCCTGTGTAGCAAAAAGTGTCAAAGATAATTATTCCTTTCTAAAATTGGTGCGCAACGAATTAAATTTTTTCACTTACTGTTAATTTTTGTAAATTTTATTACCATAATCTTTACTTTTCACATTCTACAAAGCCGGTAACGACAGATACACATCGACGCACTTTATAATAAACTTCATTTCTTCCCCTTTTTCCCTTTGCAGACATATTTTTTACCGTACCGCTATGTTAACACCAACAGTGTTAAAACGAAAATGAACTAATATGCCACAATATTTACAATATTGCTCAATAAAAATCAAAGTCATGTTGATCGACACAATATATTGCGCAATCATTCAATGTGATCTACAGACGATCAATATTTTGTACAATATAAATTATTGTTCAATATATTGATAATGAGATTGACCATCTAAGGGCCCGTTAAATGCATTATCAATAAGGATGAAACAATCTATGTGATATGGATAAAAACTATTACGACACATTTTTATACGTGACATACTAATCTTATTTCGCGATGATTTGTTTTCGAATATGAATTCTGTGAAAGTTTCGTTCATTTTTCCAAGTTGAGTCGACGATGCATCCGTTCTGTTTGCTTTTAACTGTATACTTCTTGAAGAATACCAAACCTGATTAGCATTTTTTGGGAATTTCCCGATGTGTATTTGCATAATTTAGTGAGAGTTCGTGAAGTTGTTCTATATTCTAGCAAGAAAACTGGTGAATAATTTCTTCTCTAGAAGAGTTATTAAAAATCATATAAATGTGTTTTATGTATTATCGTTGCTGATTGCATCATTCAAATTCATCCAGATTAAGAAAAACAAAGCATATTTTGAAAATAATATTTGGTAAAATATTATACAATCAGTTAATAAATCACATATAATTTTTTTTATTTCGAAAATATTCTGTCTCGACAGCTCATGGTTATTGAGACAGGTACAATTTACATTTATGTTTAAATGGTTAATATTTTACATTGGGTACAAATTAGTTACAAAACATTTTTTATAATACATTTTGTTTTAAATTAAATTGTATAATGTAACAATAAAACACTGAAAACTTTGTTTTCAAACTTCCACAAAATTTATTTTAAATCTTATCACTACAGCTGTTTCGGCTGATTGCCTTTTTCAAGTGATCTATTTTTGGCTTGGGTTTACAAATTTATAGTCTCTAATGAAATAGGTTGAAGAGGGAAGAACTGTTTGTCTCAAGTTGGTCATTCAGAATTATATCTGTGTTTTTTAATTTGTTGAATTTATAAATCTATTGATAGATACTAAATTTAGTAACAGCGAGATAAAACTTTTAGACAAAGGATTTAAACACAACTTGCCCCAACATAATAATGAGAGAACTTTAGAATATTTAGGTGTAGAATGTGAAGTAGCGTCAAACAAAACTGGTAACAATATCGAAAAAAGTATAATTGCCAAATCTATTACAGATGTGTGTAGTGAAACTAAGAATTCCTGTTACAAAGAGAATAAAACAGCAATTCCAATTAAAAATAAATCAATAAAAACAACATTGTGTTTACAAAAGCAGACAAAAGTAACACTACTATTGCTATAGATAAAATAGAATATAATAACAAAACAATAGAATTCTTAAATATTCAAAATACTGTAACTTTACACAAAGATCCGACAGAAAAATATCAAAAACAAATTAAGCTAGCCTTAGAAAATTCAAAATCAATACTAAATCCAATAGAACAGAGATACCTCAATATCATGAACCCACAGCCTCCTAAATTATACTCTTTCATTAAACCTGTAAGACCTGTAGTTTCTTTTATACTATATACTGTAGCTCAGTCATATAAAATTTAAAAAAACTGTTAGAGATTAATTTAGAACACACTAAATTTTCACCTAAATTTACCATAAAAAATACAATAGAACTAGTTAATAAAATGCAACATTTTCAAGTACCTAACAACTCCAGATTAATTTCATTTGAGGTAAAAATCTTTTTCCTAGTATCCCTCCTACAGAAACTTTTATTCTAGTAAAAAACCTTTTAGACCAAATAGTACAAATCCTATAATTACATCTGAAATTTTACATCTTCAAATTTTACTTTGAATTTACAGATAAAATATATACAAATAACAGTGCATGACTTATAATAGGTAATCCTTTAAGACCATTGCTATCTGATATTTTTATGGATCATCTAGAGAAAAAGATTTCAAAACATCCCGTATTCAAACAGTTTTTATATTGGTGGAGATACGTAGTCGACGTACTGGTATGTTTCACAGGAACTAATAGGCAACTCGACCAATTTTTATCGTATATTAATTCACTTCATAGTCATATTGAATTTACAATAGAAACAGAACAAAATCAATCCATGAAACAATTTTTTAGACTTAAAAATTAGCAAACTTCAAAACAAACATGACTTCTCCATATTTCATAAACCTACACGTACTGACACGACTATACACAATTCATCATCCCATCCAACACAACATAAACTGGCAGCTTATCATAGTATGTTACAAAATTAACAGAAATTCCGATGTCAAAATACAACTTTGAGACAGAATTAAATATAATTAAGCAAATAGCAGTAAACAACGGATACAACGAACAAACAATTAATAAAATGTTAAATCAAAAACTACACAAGAAATCCCAAAAATTAGTATTTCCACCACCAGAGAAAAAACCCAGTACCTTCTGCTCGATTACATATACAGGCAAAATAACAACAAAAATTGCCAAACACATAAAAAAGAAAGGAATAACACCAGCTTTCCGAACAAATAACTACCTAGGCAAATATATTAAAAATAACAAGAGCTAAAATAAAAAACACTTAAATAGTTGTGTGTACAAACTTCAATGTGGCGACTGCCCAAAAACTTACTTACATCGGTCAAACTGGTAGAAACTTTGATAAACGAATAGCAGAACATAAAAGGGCTTTCAAGAATAGAAAAACAGATTCGACATACGCACTTCACCTTCTAGATCATAATCATTCTTTTAATGACAAATTTAAAATTCTTCACATTCAAAATAAAGGCCTTAAGCTATCTTTGTTAGAATCTATGGAAATCAACAAATTAAAAAACACAGATATAATTCTGAATGACCGACTTGAGACAAACAGTTCTGCCCTCCTCAACCTATTTCATTAGAGACTATAAATTTGTAAACCCAAGCCAAAAATGGATCACTTGAGAAAGGCAATCAGCCGAAACAGCTGTAGTGATAAGATTTAAAATAAATTTTGTGGAAGTTTGAAAACAAAGTTTTCAGTGTTTTATTGTGACATAAAATAAAATTCCATCAAGTAACGGTCGAATCCATCAATTAAATTGTATAACTCTGTGTTTTTTAAAAAGTTTATACATTTTCATAGTTGCTACTGTTTGAGATAAGTATGTCTTTTAGGCTGTTACCAAGATTGTATTTTCTTTTGATCGCTAGGTAGTGTTGACAGTCAAGAAGTACATGTATTACGGAAGTCGTGATGTTACAGTACTGACACAAATTCTGATTACTGGAATTCATTAGGTGCCATGTGTAAGGCATGTGTGCCTTATTCTCAATCTTCGAATGATAGATTTTTTCTTTTTTATTGGAGGGAGCGGTTGGTAGAAAATGTTTTGTTGTAGAACGCTTAACTTGGTATTGCTTCTTTTTCAATGATCATTCCAAAGGTCCATTATTTTATGTTTGAGAGTGAACTTTTTAGATCTGAATATGTTTGAATATCTGTTGTTACGTTAAAAGAACATACTTGTTTTGCTGCTTGATCCGCTTTTTTTGTTACCTGGAATACCAACGTGTGATAGGACCCATAAAATTGTTGGTGTAATTCCATTAGTTTCAAGACGATTATATATTACTCTGGATTTCTTCAACTATTGGGTGGATAGAATGTACGTTTCTTATGGACTGCATAAGGAACAGAGAGCTCTTACAGATTGCTATAATTTTATTATAGTTGAGTGGAGTTTTCACCGCTTGTAGTATTCCATATAATTCGGCAGTATAAATTCTGCAATTGATGAAGAGTTGAAACAAGTTGACGGTAGTTGTAGTTGTTGTAACAGTACATCCAATAACTCATTCAGTCTTAGATGCATCTGAGTAAAAGAACTTATCGAAGTTGCGTTGATGTAGTATTTTATATAACCTTTGTTTGATAATGGCAGGTGATATTTCGTTTTTATTATATTTGGATAATTCGATATTAAAATTTGGAAGTTTACATATCCACAAAGGAGTTTGTGTCTATTACAGATAAGGATTCTTGCGTGATTTGATGAAACTCTAGCAAAATATAGTAGTAGGGGAGGATGGGGCATCATGGACCATGAAGGTAATGTAAACCACATCGGTTATTTTGTTTAAAATTGGCAACACTGCATCTAGTAACTATTACAAATATGCGTAGACATCTTATCTACTTTTAGTATGAGTTTGAACGCACGGGGAGTACGTTCAGACGTGTTATAATTAAAAACACGTGTTTCGTCGCTGCTGATCTAAGGAATTTACTACTTTTGACTAAAGATTTCTCGGTAAGTAGACATGATTATTTTAACTTTTTGATACTGTGGTGTTGCTTGTAAAATATGCTTTTAATAATTAAGATTTGCTTTTGATACGTTGTGAACTGGTACGTTAATTTCCATATTTTGAATGTGTACTACGCATGGGGTAACGTGGACTAGGAGTGGTTCACATTGCTCCATTATATTTTCTTGACCCTTTTTTAATTATATGCTTCTTTTGCAGTTAGAAATGGTACGAAATTATGTGAGGAAAACTGAGCAACAATCCTGGTCTCTTGTTGCCTTGAAAAATGCTATCCGGACAGTTAAAGCTGGGGAGATGGGCTATTTAAAAGCTAGTAAAGTTTATGGTATCCCGAAAGCAACGTTAATTTGCAGATGCAAAGAAAAAGTAACAAGAATTTCTCCTGACGAAAAGGGTCTAGGTTTCTACAAAACGGTTTTTACCAAGGAACAGGAAGAAGAATTGTATAATTATATCTTAGATATTGAGAAGCGTTTATACGGAATTACTTTGCTTGATCTTCGTCACCTACCTTTCCAGTTAGCCGAAAAAAATAACATAGACCATCCATATAATAAAACAAACAAACTTGCAGGTTTAGATTAGGCATACGGATTTCGAAAACGGCCACCCAGGGCTTTTTTAACTGTGACGAAACAGGTCTAGGTAAGTCCCCAAATGTAATAGTAAAATCTTGGCGCATAAAGGACGGAAACAAGTTGGACGGCTTACTTCTGCTGATAGAAGTGGAATAACAACAGCCGTTATTTGCATGTCATCATCAGGAATCTTCATACCGCCGATGTTAATCTTTGCAAGAAAGAGAATGAAAGTCGAACTCCAAGCTAGTGCACCTCCAGGTTCAATATTCGCCTGTAGCGATAGTGGCTGGATAAATAGTAAACTCTTTTTAATATGGTTTCAACATTTCCTTCAACAAACGAACCCAAGTGAAGACGATCCGATCTTATTGATTTTGGATGGACACAGCAGCCATACAAAAAACATAGAAGTAATTAATTTGGCTAGCGACAAACATGTACATATCATTTGTTTGCCTCCACATTCCACCCATCGAATGCAGCCAACCGATGTTGGTGTCATGGCTCCTTTAGCACGATATTATGATATGGCATTAGAAAAGTTTCTTAATAACAACCCAGGCAGAGTGGTAACAGCTTTCCAAATCTCTAAAATTTTTGGTGAGGCTTTCTTACAAGCTGCAACACCTTTGACTGCTATTAAAGCTTTTAAAAAATGTGGGATAGTACCTTATGATCTCAATATATTTACAGACCTTGATTTTGCACCATCTGCTACGACTGAAAGAGATTTGGAGAATAATAGTCTACCAGTGTCAAGTCAAGATGAGGCAATTCCTTCAACTTCAACTGCAGAGCCTCACTTAAGTCAAGATGAGGTAATTGCTTCAACCTCAATTGCAAAGCTTCATACTGGTAACGATTTTCAATTGACAATTTTCCCTGCACACAATAGAGCAACAACTTCATTTGGAGCAAACAGCCCTAAAGACATTCGTCCTCTGCCAAAGAGAAGTAAATTAATGGAACCAAAGAGGAAATCTAAAAAAGGTAAAACGGCTGTACTGATATCTAGTCCGTATAAGCTAGAATTAGAACTTGAAATAAACACGAAGGAGGCAATAGAAACAATGAAAAAGGAAAAAGCTAAGAAAAAAATAAATGATGATAAGCACGAAGATAGTGAAAGAAGTAACAAAAAAATGAAAGTTTGTCCTTCCAAAGTTGGTAGGAAAGAAAAAAAATAAATGTAACCATCAAGTACAAGATGATGGCAATGGTGAAGATGCTGAATGTTTTTATTGTAACGAGTGGTTCTCCTCATCAGCCAATGAAGAAGGATGTGAATTTCAGTGTGAATTTTGTATTTCTGAATAAATATGACATGTGTCTATTTTTACTAATGTTCTGTTACCGGTTTTTTAAGTATTTTTAATAAAAAAATTCTTTTTACTCGATTTTATTTACCAAACATAGCCATTAGATAATGAAATAATGTGAACTTTTGACATATAGTCAGTTGTCATTTTTTTGTTGAAAATTACGTTAAATAAATTATGTTTCAACTGCAACTAAATGACAGTTAAATGTTTAATGAACGTCCCTAATTTATTAAACAAAACAAAATCATTTCTGGTTTAACAGTATGTGCATGTCTTCCTTAGATGGTTCACAAAGCCCCATCCTCCCCTACATGTTGTTGTCGTCTTAGATGAAGTGAAGGTTCGAAACATTCTACATGAATGCTCTCGACCGGACTAGATCAGAATGCTCCTAAACAGAGTCGAGGGGAAGTATTTTGGACTAGACCAGACTTTAGTAAACGTAGTAGTGATTTACTTGATGATATGTAGAAAACACTATCATAGTCAAGTTTGGAGCGAATAAGAACTCGATATATTTTTAGTAGTGTTTCCTTATCTGCTCCCTAACTATGATGAGCTAGTGATTTAAGGAGATTTATTGTTTAAAGGCAGTTACCCTTAAGTTCTCAAATATGTGATCTCCAGGAAAGCTTTTTATTGAAAATAATGCCGAGTAGCTTTATTTGGTCTACTACTTGGAGAAAATTTCCATTCAGAGTAATGGTTGGAGATTGCGTGTTTTTTATTCTGGTAAAATGAATAACTTTGGATTTGGATGGAAAGAAGTTAAGACCGGATTGACTGGCCCAGTTGTTTATTTTACTTAGGGTGTTTTGTAGTAAAATATTTGTGCTGGATGTGACTTTTCCATGACAGAATAATATTATGTCATCCGAATATATTCAGTATTATACAAGGTCGTTTATGAATGAACTAAAATCTTTAATGCTAAAGAGAAATAATATGCTGTTTAGTACAGATGCTTGTGGGGCAAATTTGTGGTTGTGTGTTGTGAGGAAGTTTTGCCATTAGTAATTAGGGTAGCTAATTACCGGATAGCTTGTTCTGGTTCAGTTATTTTAATATCACAGAAATAGGTATAGACTCAAAAGCGCTTTCGATGTCAAAGGAGATTGCAATGACTTTATTTTTGTTAGGCATCGCAGTCGCAATTTTTGATTGGAGAAGTACAAGATTATCCATGGTACATCGATTTGGTCTGAAGCCTAATTGAAATTAGTCGAGGATTTTATTTTTGTCAAGGTAACAAAGTAATCTTCTATTAACCATTTTTTTCTAGAATTTTACATAATGTACAGGTGAGAGAGATTCGGATTGATCGCCTTTTTTGATAGGAATCGTTAGGGATTATTTCTATAGTAATGGAAATTTTTGTGAAGACCAAATGTTGTTGAACAGTTGGAGTATTTTCCCCTATATATTTTGGTGAAAGTTTTTTTAAAAAGATAGAGAGAATATCATTAGGACCTGCAGCTGAGCTTTTTGTCGAAATAACGGCACAGTTTATTTCTTGGAAACTGAAAGGTATACTAATGGGAGATGATTGGCATTGCAAGTTTTTTGAGTAGCATTAATTTCGTTATGTGGATTAGTAGGATCATTTTGGTTATTAAGAAAGTGTTGAGAAATATTATTGATTTGTTGGTCATCTGTAATTATTTTGTTCTAAATGGTGAGAGCTGGAATTTTGTATGATATGTAATATCCTTTCATTCTCTTTATTTTTTACCACAATTGAGTCGGTGGGGTATCTTTGGTAATAGAGCTAATAAAATGATTCCATGAATTTTGTTTACTATTTTTATTATGCGTTTTGTTTTTGCTTTGAGTTATTTAGAATGTATTAAGTCAGCTAGAGTGCGAGATTTTCGGAATATGTTTAAAGCTCTTCTGCTTTCTTGAATTGCTGTTTTGCATAAAGTATTTCACCAGGAAACGTGTTTTTTTTTATTGAGTTAGTTAGCGTCTGAGATTTTTCGTCTCGTTTTTGTATCTTCCGATTTGACTGTATTATTAGTAATGATAATGGAAAAATTATTACTAACAAATAAGCTGTCTAGAGTATGCCAAGTTACTAACGGGTGTATTTTGGTATAACATAAGCTTTTAAAGCTTATGTGGTCACATAAGTATTTAACAAGTTGATATCAGTATTGTTAATATGACATTTTCGAATAGTTTACCTTTACCATGTATATTTTTGGATCCACACGTAATGTTGTGTGCATTAAAATCTCCAACCATAATAAATAGGCCAGACATTTGAGATATTTGATTTTTTCTAATTCAGTGCTTGTCAATGTATAATTAGAACAAATTTTCTTCTTCTTCTTCTTCTAATGGTGCTACAACCCTTTGTAAGTCTTGGCCTGCTTAACAATGTTCTTTCATTCTGCCCTATCG